>PVJA010001281.1:29940-90094 GCA_004027025.1 Myocastor coypus | reverse complement strand
AGTGGCTCCAGTCAGCAGAAGCCACGGCTGATTGAATTCCCCCTCCCAGGAGTGACTTTTAAGGGCACACAAAGACACTTATAAATGAAGAGAGTTTTTAAAGAGGAGGAAGCCAGCTGCGATGGACACTTCTCTCATTCCAGCTATTTAGGAGGCTGAACAAGACTCAAGTTTGAGGCCAGCCTGGGCAAGTCAGCAAGACTTTCAGATATTAAAGAAGGGGATGTAACTCTCATGGTATCTTTGTTGTTTGTTTGTTTTTGCACTGCTGGGATAGAATCAGAGCCTCACTTGCTGAACTCAGGGCCTGCCTACCGTGCTACCTCTCCAGCCTTTTTTTTAAATTAGTATTTGTGGCAATGTCGTGCCATGATGCTAATTTGTCCAAGCTCAACTTGAATTTTTGACCCTGACTCCTGCCTTGGCCTTCCAGAGTGATGAAATTATAGGCATGTGACACCAGTCCCAACTCTGAGCACTTTAGTTTTGTTTTGGATTTTAAAAAAAACAAAACAGGGGCCCGGCAGGATGGCTCAGTGGTCTAAAGCGCCTGCTTGGGAAAGCTTGGGTGGCTGTAGGGACCGCGGTTCAATCCCCGGCACCACATGCTGAGCCAGCCCTGCCCCTGGGGGCGGGCTGAGCCGGCCATAAAAATGAGTGAATAAACAAAGGTTATGAAACAAGAAAAAAAAAATCTTAAAAAAAATAAAAAAACAAAACAAAAAAACAGGGTCTCCAAAAAACAAACAAAAGAAAACAAAAACAAACAAAGAAACCAACCAGGGTCTCCCTATGTAGTACAGGGTAGGCTTGAACTCCTGGTGATCCTCCTGCCTCAGCCTTCTGAGTTGTGAGTACAGTTGTGCACCACACCTGGCCTGAGCATTTCTTATTCTCCGTAGAAGCAGAACTTCTTGGAAGGAAGGATAAGATCAAGGTAATTTGAGAAAGTCAAGAAGCGGGTAAGTTGGGCAGGCCTTGGGCAGGAGAATCTGCTGGATGGCAAGGAGGAGGCTCCAGTTCTCTGGGCTTCAGGTAAAGAGTGAATGCAGCCATGCCGTGGGGGACCCCACAGTCCAAGAGGGAGGCTAGCAGAAGGGCTGTTCAGAATTGACAAAGACCTCTACACACCTGCAAAAGCAGGGGTGACACCCTGAGAAGGATGTAAGGAGAAGCCAGATACGGAGCACCCCGTTTTTAATAGGCTGCAGTTATTTTCAAAGAGTTTCACTCTTAATGCTCCAATCCAAATAAATCTATCTTTGGTGCTGGGACACCAGCTATATAAGGAAGGCAAAATCCCCAGATCTGAAACATAGTACAATCCAGGCACAGTGCTACACACCTGTAATCTCAGCACTCGGGAGGCAGAGGCGGGAGGATGTGAGTTCAAGACCAGTGAGTTCAAGACCAGCCTGAACTGAACCGTGAGACCCTGTCTCTAAGTATATAAGATACAGGGACAACAAGGCCCCCCACCGCCTGTATCTCTGGGTACATTTCTACCAGGATGAGGCCATGGCAGAGTCTGAGGCCTGGGCCAGGCCCAGATGACTGTGGTCGGAAAGCAGCCCCGTTCCACAGCCTCCGCAGGGAGCTGCTGAGGCCAATCCAGCGGGAGGTGCTGCACTCTGCTCACTGTAGCAAGCGCCCTGCAGTGTGTCAGAGGTCAAACCCCAGGCACCAGAAGCAAGGTAGGCGAAGCCCTAGACCTGGAGCAGCCAGGCACAGACCACACACGCTTTGGGGCCAGGCTTGGGGAAATTCTACAGAGGCAAAACTAAACCAGGGTTTCTAAAATCTATGCTCCAGTATTAGTGTATGGTAGGTGACAGAGGTAGTGCTCACAAAGGAACAGCTGGGGCCTGGCATTATATACTGTTTATTGCCTGGTAGGAATCGGACTGGGCATTTGCTTTGTGATAGATTAATGTGGTGGATATTCAGGTTTTATGCAGTTGCCTAGAGGTGTATTAGATCTACAATAATAATAATAAAAGCCTTTCAAAAGACAAGTGGAAATTTACTTTTTTATTTTTTATATTTTTAAGGCAAGTGGAAATTCAAGCTGATTCCATTAAGAACTAGAATTCCTTTGTTTTGTTTTTGGTACTGGGTATCTAACTCAGAGCCTTGTACTTGCCAGGCAGGGGCTGTGCCACTGAGCTATACCCCAGCCCTTGTTTGTTGTTTGTTTATTTTTGCAGTACTGGAGATCAAACTCTGGACCTTACACTTGCCAGGCAGGTACTTAATCCACTGAGTTATCTCCCCAGCCCCTTGTTTACTTTTTTAGACAGGGCCTTGGTATGGAGTTCCAAGTGGCCTGGAACTCAATATGTAGTCCATGCTGGCCTGGAACTCTTAGGGGGATCCTCCAGCCTCAGCCTTCCTAGTGCTGGGTTACATCCATATGCCTGGCTCAGAAATTCCTTTTTATTCTCTAAGATAAAATATGTATCCTTAATTCACACTTCTCAAGAAACCAGTGGCTTCTAAACCTATTAATGAATCCTAGGATTTTCCTAAAGAAATACAAATCATGCCTGCCTGGCAAGTGTAAGGTCCTTAGTTCGATCACCAGCTCCACAAAAATAAATAGAATAAAATAAAATCTTATTTTGGGCTGAGGAGATAGCTCAGGGGCATAAGTGCCTGCCTGGCAAGTGCAAGGTCCTGAGTTTGATCCCTGGCTCCACAAAATAAATAAATAATAAATAAGCAAATAAATAAAAAGAAGAAATACAAATTAGAAGAGCCGCACAGTGAGGCATTACCCTGGTGCCTCAATGAAACCCAGGGCTCCAGAGCACTATGTAGCAAGGAGCTGGCCAGGGCTCCATTGCTGGTCATTCATGGTGAGGCCACAACTCAGAGACAGTGCTCTAGTACACAGTTGTTTACACTGGCTTTACTTCTTTTTCTGTGCTGTGTGCGTGTGGGACCAAGGTTCGAACTCATGACCTTGCACTTGCCAGGCAGGTGCTCATGCCATGGAGCTATCTGCCCAGCCCCTAGCCTTACTTCTAACAGCAGGGGCAGCCTGGAAACCCTAGAGTCCGCCTAGCAGCCCTCCTCGCCCCACTGCGAGCTTGTCTCTGCACGGAGGCAAAAAATCCTTTCAGCTACCATCAAAGCTGACTGTGCGGGCCAGTGAGATAGCTCAGCAGTCTAACGCGCCTGCTTAGGCAAATTTAGGCGGGCGCAGGGGTCCACATCAATTCCGGGCACCACACGCTGAGCCAGCCCCGCCTCAGGGTAGGCCAAAAAAAAAAAAAAAAAAAAAAAGGCTGCCTGTATATTCTTTCAGTGAGCTCTCATTCGTTTCAGGTGTTTTTTGTTTTTTGTTTTCCCCCTCAGGCGTGTTTTGGCAAGAGGAATGAACTGAGAAG
Organism: Myocastor coypus; assembly: GCA_004027025.1. Classification (NCBI taxonomy): domain Eukaryota; kingdom Metazoa; phylum Chordata; class Mammalia; order Rodentia; family Myocastoridae; genus Myocastor; species Myocastor coypus. The sequence continues at coordinate 86,702 of PVJA010001281.1, read as the reverse complement.
CTGGAAACGCCTCTGCGCTGTCACCACTGGTGTCCTGGCCAAACTGGAACTGTCATGGCACCCAGCGGAGTCGCCACCCTAAGGACTGCAGGTGCCTGCCCCTCGGAGGAGTCTTCCAGGCCCAGCGGTCCTGCGAGCACACTCGCTCCCTTCCTCCCGGCTCGACTTGAGTTTCTCCTGTGACCTTAGAGCGGCCTTGCCATTCCCGAAGTACCAGGAAGAGGCAGATGGAGTTGTTGAGCCCTCCAGGCTCCCCAAAAAAGGACCTTATTTGCATATTGTGGATGCGGACAGGAGAGATTCTAGGAACAGAGTGACAGTCTCTACCTTCTTGTCGGCCAAGTTATGTAAACTCTCCGAGTGGCAGTTTCCTCATCTGCAAAATGCCTGCCTGGAAAGTGCAAGGTCGTGAGTTTGAACCCTGGTCCCGCAAAAAAAAAAAGAAAAAAAAAAAAAAAGGACATAATAAATTCACACCTTTACTTCCCAGGTTTAAGTGGTGATGGCTTTGAACTCAGCCAGACCTGGCCAAGGTATGATGGTGGGGGGGTCACTTCCTGGTCCCTGGAAGCAGATGCGAGCTCAAGACCTGCTGCCCCTCCAGGGTCAGCGTAGGTCCACGACGGCAGCTTGGGCTGCGTGGTTCCCACTCCTGTGGGTTCCTGTGCCTTTGCAGCGCTCCCAGGACCTTGTGCACTCACTCCACTGAGGGGAAACAAACCTCAAAGGGCACCTATTCTGTCGACGGGGAGCATCCCTATGGTGGTGGAGGCCCAAGCCGGTGAGCCTGAGGGTGTCAGCGACAGCAGGGTGGCCGGTACCGTAATGTGGGCCTGGATTCGCGCAGTCCCGAGTTGGAATTTGCGCTGTCACCTACTGAATGATTTAGTGTCTCCCAGCCTTAGTTTCCTCGGTAGCCGTAGAGGTAGCGGGGCAGGGATGAGGGAGTGCTGCCCCCACTGGCCGCAAGAGCGTATGGCAGGTCTGGCTACCGGAGCGAAGCTGGACTCAGCAGGGTGCCTGTGTCCGAGCCCCCCCTCGAGCCCCCCCCCCCGCTCGTGGGAACCGGTCCCTTTGGCGTGACTGGTCTTGTGTCCTCCTCCGCCACTCCACCCTCCCCAGGGGATTCTTGGCAGCCGACTTGCAAGGAAGTTCGTCCCAGGACCCCGGGGCACCTGTGGGAGACAAGATTGCTGGGGTGGGGTGGGGAGCACGACTGGCCGGGGACCTGGGGTCCGCAGTCGTCTCCACTCACGCGTCCCTGACCGGCGGATCCTAGCCCCAACTCCAGCCCTCGGTGCCCAGGCAGAGAGAAAGAGCTGCTCCCTAGAACCCAGCCCTACCCTGGGGATCCTCACCTGGAATCCGGGGGAGGGATTGAGCCTCCACTTTTCCTTCCCAGTGACGACTCACTGTTTTTCAGCCTTATGACTTCTTGTCACCAAGTGGAGCTCCCCGCGGCCTGAGGTAGGCGCCCTCTGCACGGGTCCCCCTCAGCTGAAGGCCTTGTCCTTTGTACCTAAATGAAACAACCCAAGATTAGCTACAAGCCTTACAACCGCCAGTGTATTAGTCAGCTCTCCATGGGTTAGGCTGCAGTAACAAATGACTTGGGCCACATGGTTCACAGCAAATGCAAGTTTTCCTTGCAGCACAGTACAGTCTCTGGGGCCTGGCGCATGCTGGGCCAGTGCCCTACCACTGAGCTACCTCCTCAATCCTTTTTGAATTTTTGAGATGGGGGTCTCACTAAATTGCCCAGGGTGGCATCAGCATCCTGAGGAGTTGGGATCACAGGTGTGTGCCACCGTGCTTAGCTCACCCAGACTTCCTGCCAATGCCAGTGTCTTCGCTGTGGGTTGACTGCAGCCCACTACCCTCCCAGGCTGCCTCTCTGCACAGCAACGCCATCTGCCTGATTTAAACAGAGGGGAAAATACACTTTCTGTGGAAGTTTTTCTGGCCCTGAGTTTCCTGCCGAGTGGCAGTCCCAAGCTCTCATAGAGAAGGGAGAGGCAGATCCTCACAGGGCCCTTCAGCCTCAGCCCTTTGTGGAGTCCACAAGTTGTGGTTGAGTCGTGGGTAGCAGGCGTGTGCCTGTGGCCAAATTTCCGGGCTGCAGCCCTTCTTCCAGCTGCCAGCGGCTCACTCAGCTGCCAAGGTCCGACCTGCTGCTGGTGGTCACTTACAGGGAGCTGTCAGTCCCAGAGACTCCCGAGAATCTGTGCTTCCAGTCCTCACTTTGGCGACTCCCAACTCTCTCACCTCCCTCTACTTCCCAGTTAACTGGACCAGGAAAAAGTGCCTGATCTAGCTGGAAGGCTCAGCCGGTTTGTTTGAGGAATATAGAGAAGAGGTAGAATTCCAAGTTAAGCGAATTACAGTAGAAAAAATAAAATAATAACACCAGCTAAGGTTTTCTGTAGGGCTCCGAGAGCTTTTCGTTCCCCTGGAAGCGGACATATAGCCTGATGAGGAAATGGGCTTAGAGGAGGTGAGACCGCTGCTCAGAGCCAGGACTGTCCCAAGTTACCAGCAGCTGCTTCCTTGGCTTTGGGGGTACATCTATTTCTCCAGTCTCCTGAAGAGGATGGGTGGGGCCCAGGGCTGTGCTGTCTGTGGTCCCCAATAGCCCAGAGGAGGCAGCTAGAGAGATACAGTCACTGCCTTGATTTAATATTTTAAAGGTGAAAAATTGATGGGCAGTCACATCTGGAGGACAGAAAAATCCTAGCACGGCCAGGATGCTACCTTTTGGGCTCAGGGGCCCCATCTTGTAGAAGAGGAAATTGGTGTAGAGGAGCGCACTGCTGTCAGAACCTGGCTCTTGCCAGCTCTGCCCTTGACCTCTGCAAGCCAGCCCTCCAGAGCCTCCTGCCCACACCAGCAATGCACAAAGGAATGCGCCCTGCTCACAGCACATCTCACACATGTTGGAATGTGTAGAAGGGCCTGGCAGTTCATTAAGATAGTGACACACCTGCTGCTATTCCTCTGCCCACCAGCTACTGCTGGAGCTTGGGCTTGTCCTGTCTTCCACAAAGGTGTCATTTCCTGGAACACCCCAGCTTTCCCCAGGCTTCATCTCTTTCTCTCCCGTGGACTTCACAGCACACGGAGACAGTAGCTCATTCTCCCCAGGGCCCAGACACATCTGGGGAGGTCTCCACAGGCCCGTACACTGCCTCAGCATCTGAAGCCCTATGGTTAGGCAGGGTGAAGCTATTTACTGGTCGGTGCTGAGCACCTGCACACAAGAAGCTATCATTCCCCACTTTGGATGGGGAAATTGAGACTCAGAGGGCTGCATCTTTTATGTCTGGTCCAGGGCTCAAAAGTGAAGAAAAGCAAGAGATGGATGGGCGTGTGTGTATGTGTGTGTGCGCAGAACTTGCACACAGTCCCAACACTGAGGGTCTAGGGTCCTGAGCTTCAGAACTCAGGCTGTAGAGACCTGGGCAGGAAAAAAGGCTCAACTTCCAAGCCATTCCAGCGGCCTGAGCATCCCTGTGGATACTCCTGGGGCACAAGGGCCTATGGTGCCGGGACAGAGAGGGGCTGGGGGCAGGAGACAATCTGGAGCACAAGGGAGCAGCAGGTGGTAAGATGATGACCAGGGAAGATAGGTGGTGTGGTGGAGTGTGTTGTCTGTGGTTGCAGCACTCCCAGAGGCTGTGGCAAGAGCATTACAAATATGGGGACAGCCTGGGCAAGGCCTCATCTTTTTGTTGTTGGTACCTGGGATCAAATTCAGGACCTTGCTTGGGCTTGCCAGTCAGGTGCTTATGTTGGTGAGCTATATCCTCAAACCCAGATTCCCATCTTAGAATGTCACATTTAAGGTTGGGGATATAGCTTCAGTGTGAATGAAGGCTCTGGGCTCAGGCAAAAAAGGAAGGAAGGAGGGAAAGAGGAAAAAAAAGGAAGGAGCCTAGGTAGGAGAACACGAGAGAGAGAGAGAGAGAGAGAGAGAGAGAGAGAGAGAGAGAGAGAGAGAGAGAGAGAGAGAGAGAGGGAAAGGGGGAGGGAAGTGAGGGCCAGAAACATGTTGACCCCTGAGGACAGAGGATCTCAGCACAGAAACAAGTTCAGCCACCCAGGAGGATAGGGCATGGGGGCCAGAGGCCGGTTTGTGGACACAAGTAGGGATTTTAAAGTGTACTGGGCACAAAATAAAATAAAATAAAATAAAATAAAATAAATAAATAAATAAATAAAACTTTAGCCGGGCGTGATGGCTCACGCTTGTAATCCCAGCACTCGGGAGGCTGAGGCAGGAGGATCGGTGCGAGTTTGAGACCAGCCTGGGCTACAAAAGTGAGCTCAAGGCCAGCCTCAACTGCATAGCGAGACCCTGTCTCAAAAAGACAAAAATAAATAAATAAATAAATAAAGTGTACTGGGCAGCGCTGGGGAGACACTGAGAGGCCCAATCAGAGAGCAGAGTGTCAGATTTGGGGTAGATGGAGTGGAGGAGGGAGAGGAAGGGTCCAGGGACCCCAGTGTATTGCGATGGTCAATATGGTTCTTCATGGGATGGGTGGGGGTGGAAGAGGATGGGGGAGGTGGCCAGTGTTTCAAAGTGAAGGTGGGCTTGAGGGCGCAGGTAAGAGGGGCCTCTACCCTACGCCCAGCAGAGAACACAGGGGACAGGGTGGGAGGAAAGGCAAGCAGGTGTGCGGGCCACAGTGCAGGTCCAGGAGCAAGGGGAAAAGCAGCCCCCTGATATAGTAAGGACAGTCTGGTGCTGGTCCCCAGAAAGAGCAATTAGCCTGACCGTGACAGGCGCGCATGCGGGGTGAGGTGGAGGCGACGGAAAGTAGGGAGACAGAGGTGGTTCTTCGAAGCTCCATCCCGATGGGGAATCCGGGATGCCCTGCGCCTCCTCACGATCCTGGGGGCGGCCTGGGTCCCTCCCAAGGGGGCCGGGCTCTCGGGGCTGCTGGGCTGAGCAGCTCCGAGCCGGTTCCGCTTCCTCGCTCCCCACCCCTCGCCAGCCGGACTTCATTATCACCCCTCCCCCGTCCTGAGCCCGGGGTCCCGCGGCGGGGGAGGAGCGGCATAATCAATCCCAGGCCGGAAATTCTCCCGAGGGGCCTGGCCGCCGCGCAGCCTGGACGTCCGCCCGCGACCCTCGGCGAGCCCGCCCCCCGCATCATGGAAACTGGCGGCCCGCCCGGCCCGGCCCCTCCGCATTCCTTCTGCTGCGCCCGAGGCCGCCTCCCGTCGGGCCGTTGCGGGGTCGCCGCTTCCTCCTCGTGGGGCGAGAGGGACTTCGCGAACACCGCGACACTGTCTCGATCCACAGTCCGGGCTCCCCGAGCGCCCGGCCGTCCCGCGTCCTCGCCGGCGGATGCTGCTCGTCCAGGGTCCGGGGTGCCGCGCTGCGCCCTCGGGGGCGCTGCCCTCGAGGCCCGGCTCTCGCCTGGGGGCCCCTGGAAGACGGACCCGACGGCGTGGCCAACCTTCCTCAGGTTTCGGCGGCGAGGTCCCAACAGCGTGGGGCCGGGGGTGCTGGAGCAGGGCTGGGCCGCGCGGGGCGGCAAGGATGCTCGCGGTCTCGAGGGCGCGGGCCCCGGGCCTGTTTCCCGCGCAGGCAGGAGGCGTCTTGTCGGCTCCTAGCGTCCGCAGTAGGCCAAGAGTTGGGGCGCGCGGGGGGCGGGATACGCGCGCGCTCACCTGCAGCCGGAGGACCTGAGCTGCGCTTTCTCGCCTTGTGCGGCGCGGCTGCGGGTCCCAGGGGCTCCGGGGCGGGCCGGGGCGGGGCCGGGGCGGGGCTCGCGGAGACCCGGGCAACGCGGGGAACAGCAGAGCCGAGTTTCGAACCCGACCGTCCGGGCGCGGTGGCGCTAGGTGAGCTGAACTAGGGGCTACGGGTTTGCCACCCACTTTCCCTAACTTTGGCACCTCTTTTCTGAGGTCTTGGTCCTCCTTTTCCCCGGGGCCGGAGTGCGGACGTGGGCTGTGCAGGACTCAGGAGTACACGAGGCTCCGCCCGCGCAACTTCGTAGGACCAGCAGGCTGTGTCCTTCCAAATGCCTGCCTCCCTAGGGTCCCTAGCGTCGCCCCCAGGCCCCCCAGAGTCTTGAGGCCTCCGAACATGCAGCCTGTCTCCGCTCTGCATGCTGTTACTTCTTAGCAGGGACCAGCTGCGGAAGGAGGGTGGTCTTTCAGGAGTAGGGGCTGGGTGCCAGCTGTGGCTCAAGGCGGGGTGGTCACGCCTCTAGTTTCCGGCTGGGAACAGGGTTCCACATTCGGTGACAAAGGGGTCAGGACTTGTCCGCTCTTGGGATGCACCCGAGGCTGTGCCCAGAAGCACCGAGGGCCCAGGACTCCTGCGGCAGTGGGACCCAGCGGGCCTCTGCCCTGTTGTGGGGCTCGGTTTCTGTGAACCCCAGCTTTGGACAAGCTCCCCGCTAGGCCCCAGGCCTGGGTGCTGCGGTCGGAGGCCGGGTCGGTCCCGCCTGCGCCTCGGTTGCTGCAGCGGCGCCGGCACGGTGCTGGAGCCTCTGCCCCAAGGCCTGGCTTGAGCTCTCGGCGCCGCAGCTGTGCAGAACCAGACTAGGGGCGCGGGGACGAGGACTTCGTGGGGGCCACGCCACGCACGGCCCAGCTGCTCCTGCCCAGTCCCAGGTCCAGTGCTCGGGCCGTGACTGGACGCAGCCAGCAGGCCCGAGGGGTGTCAGCAGTGCGGGCCGGGAGCAGGGGCCTCGGAGGCGGTGCAGCTCCGGTCCGGGACGGGGTCCACTGAGGCCTAGGGCGGAGGAGGCCGGAAAGGAGGCCAGGCGGCGCGAAAGGGATGATTCATCCCGAGGAACCCGAATTGGAAACGCTGCAACCTAGGAGCAGCCTTGCCTGGGCCGACGGGAGAGCCGAGCGGGGAGTCGTCCGCGAGGCCCCGCGCCCAGCACCGCAGCCCCCTGGCTCCGGTCGGGCCGCTGGGGGAGGGGGAAGCCTCTTCTGGCCGAGTTGAGAAAAATCCTGGACAAAGTCTGTCGCCGCCTCCCGTTCTCTGACTGGCTGGCCCGGCCAGGGCGCTCTTCTCGCAGTCTAGCTCGAATCTCTCCTGCTGCAGCCGGAGCGCTGACTGAGGAAGTCTGGAAGGAGGGGGCAGGAAGGAGAGCGGGAGTCAGTGGCGCCCCCTCCCTTCCGCGCTGCGGTACGTGAATCGCAGGGTGGGGAGCGCACAGCGACCCCCGCGGACCTGGCGGCCGGAGCTCCCCTCCCCGGCGAGTACGGTGCGGCCACGTGCGGGGGTGGGGCGGGCCCGGCGCTACTTACCGGGAGCGCGCTGCCCGGTGGTCGCTTCCTGAGTCCCGGGACCGCGGACAGGCGGACAGGGCGCGGGCTGCCGGGCTCCACAGCCCGGGATGCGCCAGGGAGCGGCCTGCAGCCCCCTTCCTCCTCTCCGCCCGCTTCAGGGGCCAACCCCGGCTTCTGCCGCGCGTCCCTGGCTCGGAGCTCCGCTGCGGAAAACCCGAGCGGGGGCGGCTCCCTCCCTCAGCCCAGGAAAATCCGGGGGTGGCCGCCAGGGATCTCCAAGCGGCCAAGGCTAGGCGGCCCGCGCTTCCCTCCCGGCTCTGGAGCCCGAGCGTCCCGGCGCCCCGAGCCTCCGCCCGTCGGTTCAGTGCCCGCCTCCCGACTTCTCTCCGCAGAGCGCCCAGACGACAGAGAGATGACGGCCGGGAGCCCTGGAGACTGCGGGGAGGTGCGGAGGAGCCCCGAGGGCCGCGTCTCACGCCTGGGCCGCCGCCTGGGCCGCCGCCGGCGTCCGCGCTCCCCGCCCGAGCCTCTGCGGGTGCGGGCGCGGCTGCGGCTGCGCTCGCCGTCGGGGGCGTTCGCGGCGCTGGGGGCACTCGTGGTACTGGTGGGTATGGGCATCGCAGTGGCCGGCTACTGGCCGCACCGCGCTGGAGCCCCAGCGCCAAGGGCTGCCAATGCCAGCTCGCCGCCCGTCAGCGAGCTGCGACGCGAGGGTCGCGGTGCGGGCCGGGGCCACGGCCCCCATGAGCGGCTGCGGCTGCTGGGGCCGGTGATCATGGGCGTCGGCCTGTTCGTGTTCATCTGCGCCAACACGCTTCTGTATGAGAACCGAGACCTAGAGACGCGACGTCTCCGCCAGGGGGTGCTGCGGGCCCAGGCTCTGCGGCCCCCCGACGGCCCTGGCTGGGACTGTGCCCTTTTTCCCAGCCCGGGACCCAGGACTCCCCGAGCCATAGGCTGTGCAGAGCCAGAAAGTTGGGACCTGTCCCCGCGTCGGGGCACCTCACCTGTCCCATCGGTGCGGAGTTTGCATTCAGAGCCTGCTAATCCTCGCCTGGGACTACCGGCCCTGCTCAACAGCTATCCACTGAAGGGCCCAGGGTTGACCCCACCCTGGGGTGCACGAACCCCGACTGGCCACGTGATCATCACAGTTCAGCCCTCAGGCTCCTACATTGAACATTCCAAGTCTCTGGACCTGGGTCTTGGGGAGTTTCTCCTGGGGGCCCCAGTGGCCCGGGACTGTGCTCACCGCAGCTGGCCACGATTGGACCGTCTCAGTCTGGGCGGGTATGCCAAACTGGGGGGAAGGGAGAACTTGGGGGCCCGGGTCTGAGGATCAGAAGGGAGGAACCTAAGAGGCTACACCATGGACCATGGTAATAGGAGCAGAGGACCAAAAGTGCTAATGTCTGCCCACTGCTCCGGTCACAGCCCTGGGAGAAGCTGGCTGTACTAGTGCTCCATAAGGTGGAGCGTGGAGATCGACGTGAATTGGTCTCAGGAGTTTCTTCAGCCTCCATATGTGCCTTAGCCCTGGATAGGCACCTGAGGGGGCTGGAGGCCCAACCAAGGTGACTGGAAGGTGAACCCGGTGTTGGCAAGCCCAAAGTGGTGGGCAATCACCTCTTTATACTTGGAAGGTAGGTTGGGATATTTCAGGCTGGGACAGGCTCTCTCCGAGGTGGCACTGGTGGTGGTGCATGGCCCTCTTGAGAAGATGGGTGTGGGTGTGGAGTTGAGCCCGTCTGCCATCTGGGACTGGGACACAGCCTTGAGCTCCCACTGTCTCATCCCCCCCCCCAGGGCTAACTACTGCCAGCACCTTTGCAATAAGTCTGGCCCCCTCCCCGGACGGCCTGAGAAGGTCCCCTTCCGCGTACTTCATCATAGCCTGGGCTGCAGAATCTACCCCCAGCTCTCAGACATCCTTTTCTACCACAGTGAAGCTGCGTTTTGGCCAGTGTGGGTAGCTTACTTGGGAAAATAGTTGTCTAGGTTTCTCCCACCCGGGTTTAATTTTCCCTAAGTCGCTGGTAGAAGAGAAGTGAATACAGTCCTCACAGACTCAGTCTTTTTTTTTTTAGTTTATTGAAAAATGCAGTACAAGAAGCCAAGACCAAATGTATATCTAAACACTACAACCACTTTCTTACTACAGAAGGCCAAAACAGCAGACCTAGTTATTGCCTATTTAATCTAAGGATTTTTCCGATTTGATTCTGCTGCTATAATTCCTATTTTGTCAAGAGACGTAAACAACTACTTTGTGTGATTCATAATTTCTTAAAAAATTTACAAAGCTCCTTCATTTCTGTCACCAAAATAATACATTTGAGAGATTTGTAAAAAGAGCAGCCAGGGGCTGAGATCCTAGGCAGAGATTTCCTGTGAGCACCAAGGGGCTGTAGCTCTGACTCTTTCTCAAGGTGATGGTGGGCTCTTCACCCCCGCTGCTCCTCAGCCCCCAGAATACAGTGGTGGCCAGGGGGAAGTGCAGTGAAGGTGCCTGGTGGGTCCCTGCAGTTAGGCTCCTGGAGCCCTTGGCTTACGAATGTAGGTCTTACTCTGTGGGTGGGTGGCAAAGATCTCACATGGTTTGAAGGAAATTTTTATTTCTAAAGTAAAAATAAAATTGCAGTGAGAGTTGTTACTGTGGCGTGTCTGAGTCATTTTAGGAAAATTGTGACCAAGTCCCTGACCCTCAAAGTATGACTGTCCTCACCACCTTCACCAATTCTACCTGGACAGAGTTTGTTTTTCTTCACACACACACATACAACTGCAGAAAGAAAGAGAAAAAAATCAAAACAACTGCCAAATCTCAAGGTCTGCTGCCAGAGAGGGGAAGGGGGAAGAGGCTTGGAAGGAAATTAGAAGTCTGGTCCAATCTACAGGCAAAGGAGGTGGAGGGGAGTGAGCCCATGGCAGAGCTGAGGAAGGCTTATGCCCCCTGATCTGGGGTCCCGTGCCATGAGAGCTGTGATTCAGATCCAGCAACAGAGTTCTCAGGTCCAAGGTAGACACGGTGTGCCCTCTTCCTTTCCTCCTCCTTCACCCCAAGGTTCAGCTTTGTGAGCCCTGTAGCTCAGCAGAACAGCTGGCCTTGAGAAGCAAGCTCCATCCATTAGGTGCTTGTAGATGGGGCCTAGCTGTAACTTCTGCCCCTGCTACCAGCACAGCGCTCACCTGGGTCCATCACTGCAGACTCTGGGCCACAGCTGGCAAGTTTGTCACCAAGACAGGACAATCTGCTTTCCCCTGTAGGCCTGTGGCAGATCCCACTGGTGCTCTCTTGTTCCTCTGGTGAGAGGGCTCCCTGGCTAATAGTATCAGATGAACTCAGAAAGGAAAATGCACTCTTGAAATCAGTTCAAACCAGCTGATTCTGTCTAAAAGCTCAGCTACAAGAGACACTGCGCTGCTGGCTTTTTGACTTCTCTCATGCTCACTGCCCTTTAGCCCCCAGCAATCGCTGTCAGAGAGCCACTGTCTAATCTCATGAAGTTCACTTCTGGCCTAGAATTAGGATTCTAAGAAGCTTCCAGGCAGATCTGTCGTAGGAAGCAAGTTGGAAGATTACAAAAGCCCTACTGAATAAAAAATGCCTCCAAATCCCTACCAGGAATTGGGAACATCGGGCCTCATTTTGAAAACCAAGACAAAAAAAAAAAAAAAAAAAAAACCTAAATCCAAAACCCACTGCAAAATCAAACCTAGAGAACCCATCAGACTTAGGATGGTGAGTGGGAATGAGCTTTGTATGTGTGCCTGTGGGAGAGGTGGCTCCTAAACCTGTAGGGGGGTCCTCAGGCAGTTGCCTGGCAGAGGAAGAAAGGTCAAAGAAGACCATCTCTTGTCTATTATTATCACACCGGAAGAGAAAGAGGCATGACCATTTGGACGTACTCTTTGCAGGACTGACTGAAGTAAACTTCATTCCCTGCCCTCTGTGAAGCACGTGCTCCCAGAACTAGAAGACCTTATATTTAAAATCTCATTAACTTTCCTTCCCCGAACCACCGCTAAAATGTTCCATTAGAACTTCTGGCCAAAAGTGCTTATTTTTCCATGAGTTCTGGTCTCCTGAGATGGGAGCTTGGGGGAGCCTGGCAGAGTCACTGTTTCTCATGAGGTACAAGGGAAAACGGGGACATAAAGGCCACATATATGTTCAAACATTCACAGTATCAGATACATCTGAAGCAACTTCTGTCTGACCTAAAGAAGCTCCAAAACTGAAAGAGCAGGTGGGGAGGGGGTAAAACAATACTACATTCTCAGGAGAGGTGTCCGCTTCACCAAAAACAGCCTGACAAAGGGACCGGATATTTTTCTGAGTGCTGTGGATTAGGGCAGTCACCCTGCCTGGCATTCTGGCAAAGTCGTATCGTTGGTTCTGAGAAAGCTGGGTCATGAAGTTTCTGTTGTCATCCAAGGGTGTACGACTAGGGGAGAAGTGGGATGTCCCATGGTGCTAGCTTTGGCTTCCAACCCAGGGAACAGGGTCTCTGGAGGATCCTTAGGAATTCTGTGGATCCTGTCCATATCTGGGTTGGAAATAGGTAGGGAGAGGGTAGTTGTAGGGGTTACAAACTACCCCATAAAAAAGCCAAGAACTCTTAAAAACAGTCCACAGAGTGAAAAGCTGAACAACTTCTGGTATCACAATATAGAAAAAGATCTTCAAAAGGATGAGTGGTATCTAGAAGATTCTCTTGTTATAAATTCCAAATAGAAAAAGAAATTATTTTTCTGGTGGTTTAGGATAACTTGCAAGTCTAAAGTCTGACTATTGCAGCTTGGCTCCCCAATCATTTTGCTGGTTTCTCTTGGACGGGAGAGGGGCAAGGAGTTGAGGGTAGGGTAGTTCCTAAAGGAAAGAAAGAAGCACATTTTTAAATTCTGCAAAGGAACCAGTTTCCCAGGCCCATTGCCACACGGCCATAAATGACAATTAGGAAGCGAGTGGTGTGCTTCCCCCTGAGGGGAATGACCTAGCTCTTTCCGATTTCATTCTCCTCTGTCCCTCCCAGGTGCAGGTTCAGATGTATCTGTGACCCCATCAGCAAAAGTAGGGGGTGGTAAAGGGGAAACCAGTTAGGCAGTGAGTGGGGTTTTACATGTGAGTTTGGGGGTCATTCTACCCAGTACTGGTGGCACTGCTAAGAGCAAGACACAAATGACCTGCTGTTTTGGTTGGAGCCAAATACTACTTCATCATCTTCTCTACTTGTACTTTATCACATACCAATGTGAACATCCCTCTGGGGTGAGGAGCCTGATGGGTGTCCACAACCCAAGCCAGAACACCCCCTACCTGAGCTCATTCCTCAGAGATCTCCGTCTCCTGATGGACGACCACCTTGGTCACTGACATGTCTGGGTGCTGCTCCTTTGCCTCCTTGATGGCTTGTACGAGGACCTGTGAAAGATAAGCAGAAAGCCAGTAGACCAAAAGCAGCCTGGAAGGTGAAGGAAGGCCAGAGTTGGGCCATCACTTTTTGATGAAGGTAGCCTAGGCCAAACCAGGGATTACTTTGTCTCCTCCTCCTGCAGAGGGAGGCCCCAGGCAAAGAAGATAGGGAAGGCCAGGGCTGTGCTGTCAGGGAGCCAGAGGGGCTTCGGGATGACAGCTGCAGCCACCCAAAAGTGTGGGACAGAATCTGTGCTCGACACAGGTAAGCAGCAAGTTCAGGAAAAGAGAGGAAGGTAAAGAAGTATGCTACGAAATGGAAGACATGGGCTGCGCGTGGCAGAGCACACCTGCAATCCCAGCACGGGGCAAAAGGGTCATCTCAAGTGTGATGCCAGCCTGGGCCACATAATGAGATGTTATCTCAAAAAAAGAGGAAGAGAGGTCTGCTGAAATAGAAGGCAGGCAGGCCTATGACCTGGCCAAGCCTGGCTCACTTATCATTTAATCTTGGAACACCTGAATCAACTAGGGCAGCCTCATTATTTCCGTTTTAGATTTGTATCAAAATCCCTGAAGGTTTAATAAAGTGCTTATTGTTTCGTAGCTAGTAAACAACATGACAGGGATTTTAACTCAAATCTATTGCTCTTTACCACACTGACTTTTCATTTTGGAGGATCCCATCTGAGCTGCTAGAGGATTTGGATGTCAGAAAAGCTGAGAGCAGGGGAAAAGCTGGAGCAGGGCAGTGACACTGCTCTTCTGGCTGCCAGCCTCTGAGCTCTGCCCCGTCAATAGACTGGGGCTGGAATTGGCTGGAACTGGCTGGTTGACTGCTCGCCCTGCTCATGCATCTCTAGTAGGGACAGGGATCAGGGAAACTCTCCTCGAGTCTCTTGGCTCCACAAAAGGCATCTGTGGACCTGCCACCTGTCCAGAGCCCTGCATGTCCTCTCTGATCCTGTTTTCCTAACCCATCTGCTCACATTTCTGGTGCAGCCCAAGCCCTCCGTCCCACCTGGATGGAAGCCGGCACCACACTGCTTTCCTCAGCAGCCTCCCTCCCTGCAGAGTACCTTTCTGTGTGTCCCTCAGCTGGAGGGTCCTGGAACACCCCTCAGAGCTCAGATGGTGTGCTGGTAAACATCTAGAATCCTAGTGCTATGGGAAGCTGAGGCAGGAGGACTGCTGTGAGTTCAAGGCCAGTCTGAGCTACACAGTGAGACTCTCAAAAATCAAAACCAAACACAGAAGTTGCTTGTTCCTTTGTTATAGAACCCAAGAAGAAACCTCTGATGATCTTTCTTTTTTTCTTCCTCCATCTCCCGTTTTGTTTTTTGAGATTCTTGCTGAAATTGCAGGTGAACATACCACACCCAGCTGATGATCTTTATTTTACAGATGGTCAAACGAGAGCTCAGAAGTAATATGAGTGCTTAAGGGGTGCACACTGCAGGCCAGAGTTAGGATTCGGCCCAGTTCTGCCTCATTACTAAGTACACCTTCCTCAAATGCTCTTAGTGCAGACTGAGTACAAAGCATGGGCTCAAGCACACCCACACTCAGGCTGGTAATGCAGCAAGGTACACTGCACTGAGCAAATGGACTACATACCCCGCCCCCTCGGGCTCTGTACCTTGTTTCTGGGACCTTGGACCCAGTATTTTCAGTCTGAAGTCTTAGCCTTGCTACCAAGGGAACTGCCAGCACTGCAGCTCAGTTTTCTTTTTTCAAAGACATTCAGCACATCAGCATATAGGCCACAGAGTTACTGCTCTAGCAATCCTGTCAATGATTCCAGAAGCATCTGCATGCAGTCTCTTCCACCCCCTCTCCTCTACAGCCTACTGTTCTAACCTCCCCAGCAGAGAATCGGGAACATTAATCCTGACCTTATTATTTGCTAATTGCTTGTAGCACACAATTAGCACCTAATTAACATAAAAACATAGAAATTTTGCACCCAGAAATTATCTAGATCAATACACTCTCTTTTAGGAGAGGAGAGACATTGGAGGGAAAGCAGTTTACCCAAGGTCGCACAAGTTAGGGCGGCCTCTAGAGCAGGAACCAAGTCCAAATCTCTGGTGTTTTGTCCACCCCCAGCTCCCCTTGCTGTCTTCTCAGCAATTACAGTGCTGTGGGGTAGGAACCAGGCCTCCTCTTGCTTTGATATCATCCAGCACAGGTGTAGGGACAGGTGTAGGAGCAAAAACAGCTCCATTTACTGGGAGCCCATGGTGTGCCTGTTCCGTGCCCTGCATCCTGCGCCCTGCATCCCACATCTCACTTGCTAGCATAAAGACCCTGAGAGGAGGACACTGTAATGCACAGTTTGGAGATGAAGGAGCACAGGTCCCAGGGTTAAGAGCTATAACACAGCAATAGCCAGCACCTGCACTCAAGGCTGAGTCCAGAGCATGTTCTGCTGAATTCCTGGCTTTACCATCTGCAGCTCCCATCCCACCTGCCTCTATGGTTAGATTCCCGTTTTTCTTCACAAGTGCTAAAGTAGCCAAAGAAGTTTCCTGCAGAAGACGAGGGCAGAGGCTTCCTCTGTACGCCCCCTCCTGTACCCAGGCTCAGAATCAATGTCTCATGCTCAGAATCCCCCTGGCATTCTTACCTTATCGTGGTCAATATCAGTATCTCCTGTAATCACAATTCTCTTTTCAATCCGGGTCTCTGAAATCCCACCTTTTACAGTCTGGCACCAAAGGGAAGTGGTCAGATGAGATCAGCAAAGGAACAAGAAAGAAAAACAAAACCAAACAGCACAGATTAGCCTGAAGCTCCACATTTCAGTCTGGTAGGGTGATCCCCACACCTGGCAGGGCTTGCAAAACAAAACACACCCCGTGCTCCTCTGGGTTGCTGACACAAAGACACAGTTCTCTACTGGCTTACAATTCTTTTTTTTTTTTCTCTCCCAAATACTAGCGATGTCTAGCAAGTAAACAAAACAAGAACCTCTCTTTCTTCATAGATATTTTTTCAGGACAAAAAAGAATCAGAAGACTATGAAAAAAGTGTCACACAGCTTAAAATTAAGATCTTTCATTTTAAAGCACTTTCATGTTACTCATGTCAAAAGATCCTCAAATAATCTCCTGAAGGTAGGTAGGTTTCCATGACAAATGAGAAAAACTAAGCTCTAGGCAAATTAAATCATTGGCTTTCAGTCCTTTGCATGTTGACTGACACAGCTTGGTCAAGAATTGAAATTTCTTGCCTATAAGATAATGCATTTAGGGGCCCAGCAGGATGGCTCAGTGGTCTAAAGCACCTGCTTAGGAAAGCCTGGGCAGCTGCAGGGACCGTGGTTCGATCCCCGGCACCACATGCTGTGCCAGCCCTGCCCTCAGGGCAGGCTGAGCTGGCCATAAAAATAAATAAATAGCCGGGCATGGTGGCGCACGCCTGTAATCCCAGCACTCGGGAGGCTGAAGCAGGAGGATCAGTGCGAGTTCAAGATCAGCCTGGGCTACAAAAGTGAGGTCAAGGCCAGCCTGAACTACACAGTGAGACCCTGTCTCAAAAAAGCCAAAATAAACAAAGTTCTGAAACAAGAAAAAAAAAAAAAAAAAAAAAAAAGATAATGCATTTTTCTCTCATGCTGCACCAAACATGGTTGACTCTGGTTTTCTAAGGAGAGTCAGGTTTTAGGTATTTTGTCCCTATTGTTTCCCATAAATCATATTTTTTTGTTTTGCATATTGGTGACTGAACCCAAGGCCTTGTCATGCTAAGCAGTTACATTCCCAGCCTTTAAACTATATTCTATTAATTCCAATATTTAGCATCTAAACTACATTCCCAGGCTGGCGAGATAGCTCATGGGCACAAGTGCCTGCCTGGCAAGTGCAAAGTCCTGAGTTTGATCCCCAGTTCCACAAAAAACAAAACAGAACAAAACAAAAAACCTATAATTGCTATAGCTTTGACTTTGGACATGACATACAAATTCTTTTCCAGGCCTGGAGTTCTGATTTTTGGCTTGGAAAGCACGGTTTTATCATAATAAGAATGATACCTACCCGTAAACTCACTCTTATTTCTCCCTCTCCCTGTCTCTGATGCTAGGACTCAAACCCAGGGCTAGTCAAGTGTTCTGCCACTGAGCTTTATTCCAAAACAAGTGGACTTTATTTTATTTTATTTTTTTTAAAGAATTTTAAAATTTTATTTATTTATTTTTTTCTTGTTTCAGAACCTTTATTTGTTTATTCACTCATTTTTATGGCTGGCTCAGCCCGTCCCAAAGGCAGGGCTGGCGCAGCATGTGGTGCCAGGGGATCGAACCGCAGTCCCTGAAGCCGCCCAAGCTTTCCCAAACAGGCGCTTTAGACCACTGAGCCATCCTGCCGGGCGCACAAGTGGACTTTAAAGAATTTTTCTTTTTCTGGTACTGGGTGTTGAACCCAAGGTCATTCTACCATTGGGTTACATTCCCTGTCTTTTTAATTTTTTTGAGACAACATCTCACCAAATTGCCTGGACTGGCTTTGCATTTATAATCCTCCTGGCTCAGACTCCCAAGTACCTGAGATTACAAGCAGGCACCATCATGCCAAGCCCAAGGGAACTTTTACACTCACCTCCACAGCCACGTAGCTCCAAGAAAACCGAAATGAAGAAAATGACTACATGTAGTGTTATGAGACTGCCAAGTCACAGGGATGCCCTCATGGTCTCCCTAGGTGTAGTGCTCACCACAGCAGCTGGGCCCTGCTACCTGGGACACGCGGCTTAATTAGAGATGGGGCTTGATGCCTTCAATTATGGACCTAGGTCCTTTTCTAAGGGACAGCAACAAGCTTAGCACGCTTCTAGACTTAATTTGGAAGCTCTGGCTGCTTGGTTACCTTGGTAATCTGAGTTGTGGTGGTGCTGCTTGTGGTCTCAGATGTGATGGTCTGGGCTGAGAGCAAGACCCCTGGGTCCAAGTCTCCATTGCTGTCATCTGTCTGAAGAAGAAAGCACAAGCATTACCCTGGGTTGCAGGATGCCTTATGGGCAAGTGTTGTAAACTATGGCTTTGTTCTTCAGCTGTATGTTCTAATGTAAAACTCTAATTCCCTCCCAGTGACCTCTTTATAAATAGAACAAATCCCCTGGGAATGAACCTTCTTCCACAACAGTTGGACGAGTAGAATTTCCTTAGCTCTGGGTCAGCAATGGGAGTAGTTTAGAAAGAAGGCAGAATACAGTCGTTGTTTCTATAAGAGTGACACTAACCGTAAACACGCACAGCATTTTATAGTTCACAAATGTCTTCTTTTAAAATATCTTTATGAATACTATGCCAATCTCAGGAAATGAAGAAAAAGGGGAGAGATTTTAGCATTCCTCATTAAGAAAATTCAGGTTGAGCTGGGCATGGTGGCACATACCTGCAATCTCAGTTGCTCTGGAGGCTGAGGCAGGAAGATGGCAAGTTTGAGGCCAGCCTGAGTAAGACTGGCCTCAAAAGAAAAAATAAAAAAGGAGGAAGAGGATGTATGCAAGAAGGTGGAAAAGGAAGAAGGGGAGGAAAGGGAGGAGGGTTGGGTTATAGTTCTGTGGTACAGTACTTGCCTAGTATGTATGAGGCCCTGGGTTCAACCCTCAGTATTAGGGGGTAAGAATGAAGGAAAGAAAATAAAGTTCAGGCTCAGAAAGGGGAGTGATGTGCCTGTGGATTCAACACAAGTAAGTGGTCATTTTCTCCCACAGATCCAGTATTTACACATCATCCAAGGCAGGAAAGCTGTAGACTCTTAGCTGCTAAGGTGCATATAGGGCCTGTACCACTGGGCAAAACTTTCCAAAAAGAAGTAGATAAGGACCTGACTGGAGCTAAGGGGCCAAAAAGTTTTAGGCCATTTTCTTTCAAGATTTAAATCTTTTTAAGATTGAAAGGAAAGCTGGAGCAAGTGAAGTGGGGAATATTCCTTTAAGAGTGTGGGATTTTGTAAGTATTTACAACACCAGGCTTTACAACTAATCTATGAGGAGAGGCAGGGCTAGAATGCCAATTTCTCCAGAACTCACTCCATCATGACCAAAGCACCATATCATGGTCAGGGTGAGCAACGACAACAACAAAAAGAGCAAGCAATGGTGGGCAGGTGGCACACTGAGCCCAACAACTATAAACAAAAAGCTGGCCCATTGAAATTGCTGATGTTAGCGCTAGCCAGATGGCTCAGCGGATTAAAGTACCTGTTTAGGCAGATGCAGGGGTGGGGGTTTGATCCCCTGGCCTGGCTGAGATGGCAACTGAGACTAGGCATGATAGTACACACCTGTAATCCCAGTGCTTGGGAGGCTGAAAATAGGAGAATCACTGAAAGTCTGATCTGTGTAGTGAGAACCTGTAGACCCTGTGCTAAATACATAGAAATATAAAAGTTGCTGATGCCTGATACATCCCTCACCAAGATGGACACAGACTAGATGTGGAGGGTGGCAACATGTGTTTCAGTTAACAGTGACCTAAAATACCTGGCTTTAGAGAACTGTAATTATTTTCACAAAGAATTCAAGAAAAATGGGTTTCTCTTTCTCCATTCCCCTCCCCTTTTAGTGGTCCTAGGGATTGAATTTAGGGGTGCTTTGTCATTAAATTACAACACCTGACCCTCTTTTATTTTAAGAGAGGGTCTCACTAAGTTGCCCTGAATAGCCTGGAACTTTTTTTTTTTTTTTTTTCCAGAACCGAGGACTGAACTCAGGACTGAACTCAGGACCTTGCACTTGCCAGGCAGGCACTTGTGCCCCTGAGCTATCTTCCCAGTCCCCTGGCCTGGAACTTTTGATTCTCCTCTCTCAGCTTCCCAAGGAGCTGGTATTACAGGCATCCACCCTGCACCTGGTGGTCTGCCTCTTTTTTTTTTTTTTTTTTTTTTTTTTTTTTTTTTTTTGTCTTTTTGAGACAGGGTCTCGCTATCCAGCTCAGGTGGGCGTTGAGCTCACTTTTGTAGCCCAGGCTGGTCTTGAACTCACACTGATCCTCCTGCCTCAGTCTCCCGAGTGCTGGGATTATAGGTGTGTGCCATCACGCCTGGTCTGCCTCTTTACAGAAGCCACTTATATTATAAGCACAGGCTGCCAACCTTTTCTTTTTCTTTAGATGAGGTCTTGCTTTGTTGCCTGCCTAAGGTGGTCCAAAGCTTCTGGGCTCATGTGACCCTCTTGCTTTACCCTCCAAATAGCTGTGTGCCACTGTGCCTACTTTATTTTTACAATCAGAATCACATTTCATTCATCCCAAACTCTGAGATGTCAGGAAAAGGGTCAGAGAGAGGAGAAGAGAATTAGGAAGCAACGTCTTTGGTTGGCTTTTCTTTCAGGTGGAAGTCTGCAGCAAACCAAGGAAATAATTGTGACACCTAAGCCTTACACACATGCTACCATCATACCAGGTGCAATATTAGCTAGCATTAGGTCACTGATATTTTCTTTAGCCAAAGTCGCTTATCCATCTTAGAGTCAGCTAACATTTCACATGCTCCTAATACATTAAGCTCATCATGCAACTGTTACTCAACAATATCAGTCAATGTCTGAGCTATATGCTATTATTATCTTCACTGTGCAATTAGGGAAACCAACATGCAGGGAGTTAAGTAACTCGTTCAAGATTCCACAGCTGGTAGCTGTGTGAACTAGGACACAGACCAGGAAAGAAACTTCGCGTTCCAAGACTGAGGTCTGTGCCCTAGCTCAGATAGTAACTAGCCGTGGGACCTTGAGCAAACCATTTTGACTTACGTGGTCAGTCTTAACATTGCTGAGAAGACTCATGGGAATAAAAATGCTGTGTAAATTGCTGTAAGATAGCTGGGTGTGGTGGTGCACACCTGTGCCCCAGTACTCAGAGGCTGAATCAAGAGGATCAACTCAAGTTCAAGGCCAGCTTGGGATCCATAGTAGGATCAAGACTAGCAGAAGTACATAGGAGGGCTGGCAAGAGGGCTCAGCAGTCTAAAGCACCTACTTAGGAAAGCTTAGGCAACTACAGGGACCGTGGTTCCGTCCCTAGTGCCACATGCTGCACCAACCCCACTACTGGGGGTAGGCTGAGCCACCCCGGCCATTAAAAAAAAAAAAAAGAAGTACATAGGAGGACCCTATCTCAAAAATCAAGCAGCCAAGGTTCAGTAGCGTATGCTTGTAATCCCAGCACTTGAAAGGCGGAGGAATGAAGATCATAGTGAGTTTGAGGCCAGCTTGAATTACAGGGCGAGAGCCTAACTCAAAAACAAACACCCGGGCTGGGGAGATAGCTTGGAGGTCTAAGTGCCTGCCCCACAAGCACAAGGATCTGGGTTCAATCCCCAGCACCGCATGCCATGTCAGACCCTGTAATCCCAGCACTGGGGAGGCTGAAACAAAGGGATCATTACCACCCTGAATTATATAGAGAGACCTTACACCAAATAAATAAATAAAAGTTAAAAAAAAAAAAAACACCCTCAAACCAAAATAATGAGAATAAAATGGTGTAAGAAGATAAATCCATATGCCAGGAATTCTGAATGTTTTTGTAGGTTCTCTTCTGCAAGCCTTTATTTATTTATCAGAACTTTTGCTTGCTTGCTTGCTTGCTTGCTTGCTTGCTTATTTATTTATTTATTTATTTATTTATTTATTTATATGGCCGGCATTCATTCATTCATTCATTCATTCATTCATTCATTCATTTATTTATTTATATGGCCGGCTCAGCCCGCCCCGAGGGCAGGGCTGGTGCAGCATGTGGTGCCGGGGATCGAATGGGGTCCCTGCAGCTGCCTCAGCTTTCCTAAGCAGGCGCTTTAGACTACTGAGCCATCCTGCCGGGCCCCTTTGACTGTCTCTCCCTCCACCCCCTTTCTGTCTCTGTTGTAGGGGAAACTGCACAAACATTGTCATGGCTGTCTACCTAAGCACTTTTTTTTTTTTTTGTACTAGGAACTGAACTCAGGGCCTTGAGCTTTCCAGACAAGCGCTGTGCCTGAGCTATACCCCCAGCCCTCCCCTGCATTCTCATTATTGGCTATTGGTCACAAAGAGTATGGACCTGATTTTGGCATAGTAGCACATGCATGTGACATATTTTAACCATTACTGTCCATACCCCCTTTGTCTCACCCTCTTCCCACTTTTGTATTTTATATTGGTTTCAATATATATAAGGCATTCTGATAATATTCACACCCTTACAGAGCCAGCCTAACACCTCCTCCCTCCCCATTCTTCTCTTCCTCTTGGCTAATAGTAGTCTCCTTTATATCTTCTTGCCATATTTTTAAGATTCTACATATGAGACAGAACACAGGATGTTTTTCTTCCTGAGTCTGCCTCATTTAACTCAACATGATGACCTCAAAGTCCATTCATTTTTCTGCAAATGACAACATTTTGCTCTCTTTAAGGCTGATAAGCCTCTGCTTTTGAGGTTTATATCTTCTTTATCTGTTCAACTGTGGTTGGGCACCTAGGCTTATTGTGTATCTAGGCTATTGTGAATTGTGTCACAATAAGCATGAGTTTGTGGGTGTCCCAATGGTTTAACGACTTTAACTCCTTCAAGTAAATACACAGGAGTAGTACAGATAGATCAAATGGTAACTCCATTTTCAGTTTTTTGAGCAACTACCATACTATAGAAAGGTTGCTTTTCTCCCAAATCCTTGCCAGCATTGTTTTTTGTATTCTTGAGGATAGCAATTCTGACTCGGATGAGGTGGAATCTCAACGTAGTTTTGAACTGTATTTCCTGGTTGTCTACTTTTCTTTTTCTTTTGGTGGGACCGGGATTCAAATTCATGACCTTGCACTTGCCAGGCAGGCACTTGTGCCACAGAGCCATTTCCCCAGCCCTTCTATTTTTTTTTCTTACATGGAGTTTCTTTATTTGATTTGCTTACCAATCCTTCCTCAAAATGCTTCCTGTGGCTTTGGCAATTGCTTACAAATATCCACTTATCTTATAACCCAGCAATTCTACTGTTAGGTGCTTATCCAAGATAAGAGAAATATGCACAAAAAGACTTACACACAATGTTCTCATCAATTTTAGTCATATTTGCCCCAAACTGGAACTGATCCAATTTCCATCAACATGTGAAAGGATAAATATCATGGTATGCTCATACAATGGAATACTATTCATCAACAGGTAAGGATGAACTGGTAATTCACATAATGGAAATGAGTCTAAACAACATTATGTTCAATGAGCCAGCCGCAAAGCATGCTACCATATACTTCCATTGACCAGGCAGAACAAAGCTATAGTGACAAATAAAAAATCAGAACAGTAGTGGCCCAAAGGGTTAAGGGCCAAATGCGAAAGGATGTAAACACTCCAAGAGTGACTGAAATGTCCTGTAACCTAAGTGTCCCTTGGTCACACAGGTATAGGCATTTGTCAGAAGCAATCAAACTGAGCACTTTTAAAATTTGTGCTCTTTTTTTTTTTTTTTTTTTTTTTCTTTCAGGACTGGGGTTCAAACTCATGACCTTGCACTTGCCAGGCAGGCTCTTGTGTCACAGAGCTATCTCCCCAGCCCCCAAATTTGTGCATTTTGCTGTTTATAAATTTTACTTCAATGGGGCTGGGGAGATAGCTCCGTGGCACAAGTGCCTGCCTGGCAAGTGCAAGGTCGTGAGTTTGAACCCCAGTTCCACCAAAAAAAAAAAAAAAAAAAAAAAAAAAAATTTACTTCAAATACACGCACACAGGCATGAATGGAAAGCCTCCTCTGGCTCCCTATTTGCTCTTGTGAGGCATCCAAAGTATGGCTAAAAACAAATAAAGAAAAGCCCAAATGGTTACAGTACATATATATAAACATATATACATATCATAGCAAATAAATACCTGGTGCTTATTATGAGCCAGGCACTTTGGAAACTTATGATGCACATAAACTTATCTTCACCATTCTGTGAGGTAGAACTATTAGCTACATACATTTTACAAATGAAGAAATAGATACAACAAGGTAGTAAGCTGACTGCACACTAGTAAGTGTTGGAACAAATCCCAACCCAGGAAATCCTGCTCTCTAGGCAACAATATCAACAACAAAAAGCAATTTATATCTTGGCTGGTTTTATTTTTTTGTATTTTTAGGGACAGGTCTGCAGGATGTTCAGGGTCTCACTACTAGACTGGACTCAGCAATCTACCTGTTACCACCTCCCAAGAGCTGGGATCACAGGCACGTGCCACCACTGCCCAGTCTCAACTGTTGTCTCAGCATGCCCCGGGGGCAGGGCTGGCATTTGGCTTTCTTCTTTTATTGGGTACAAGGAATCAAAAACAGGACCTCAAGCTTGCCAGGAAGGTGCTGTGCCACTGAACTATATCGCTGGTCTTATCTTAGCTATCTTAAGCCTGGCTAAAATGAAATAAAGTCAGATGTATAATAATATAATATAGTAAGAAGGGGCTGGAAGATAGCTCAGTAGAGTAAGTGTTTGCCTGGCAAGCACAAGGACCTGAGCATATATGTGTGTGAGACAAATAGACAGACAGACACAGACAGACAGAGACAGACACAGACACAGACACAAAGAGAGAACTTTCATTTTTTGGATACCTACTATGTACTATGTATCAGGTATTATCTTTATTTCAACAACTATAAAAATACTTTCCAGAAGATAAAACTAAGGGTCCAAGAGGTTTAAGCAACTTGTCCCAAGGTCACAAAACGAGTGCGTTAGAATTGAGATCCAAACCTAACTGCAAAGCCATGTGGCTTGTCTAACACATCTTGCTAACTTTATACTTCTCTTACACGATAAGATATTTTTAAGTGACTTCTTTCCATTTTTAAGGGCTTTGCTCAAACTACACTTTCTGTGGGCAGTGTGACTCTGACTTTTAAAACGATTTCTGTTTTTTTCAATCTTTTTGTTTATTTGCTACAGGGTCTCACTACACAGCTCGGACTCGTAGTGACCTTCTCTTGTTTCAGCCTCCCTGGTGCTTGGATTATAGGCACGCGCCACCATGTCTGGTTTCAGTGGCCAGCATGGCTGCCTGGGGTTCTGGCACCAGGCTGGCATGTGGTACCAGGGGTTAAACCTGCTTAGACTACAGAGCTATCTCCTCAGCCCAATAATTTCCTTTTTTTCTGTTTTTTTTAGAATAGAAAATTTGGGGCCTGGTGGGATGGCTCAGTGGTCTAAAGCGCCTGCTTAGGAAAGCTTGGGAGGCTGCAGGGACCATGGCTCGATCCCCGGCACCACATGCTGAGCCAGCCCTGCCCTCGGGGCGGGCTGAGCTGGCCATAAAAATGAGTGAATAAACAAACAAAGGTTCTGAAACAAGAAAATAAATAAATAAAATAAAATTTAAAAATAGAATAGAAAATTTATTGGGGAAGAAAGCTTCTGTCCAAGAGGGGAACAGTAAGTAGGGGGTCCTGAGTGGGTTGCCCCCCAACAATTTCTTTTGAACCATTAACTACTCCTTACTATGTAGTTCAGGCTGGCCTTAAATTCACTATGGAGCCCTGGCTGGCCTCAAATTTGCAGTGATCTTCCTGCCTCAGCCTCCTGACTGCTGGGATTACAGGTGTGTACCACCATGTTGGGAAAAATTTAAAGACTTGAAAACAGCATGCAGTGAAAAGTCAGTCTCCTTTCTATTCCTGACCAAAGTCCCATAGTTACAGCACAGTAGTTCTCAGAGGCCACCACATAGCTTATTATTTTTTTTTTCATATTCATTAAAAGTGTCTTGCTATCCAAGGCTATGCACAGAGCTCTGACTTATACTGCTATGTAAACTTCCATGTCCCTTTCTGTAAGTGGTAGCATGTTATTCACGCTACATTAAGCCATGCTTGTTCATTCATTTGAATGCGGACTGTACCATTCAGAAGCCACACAGAAGGGCTAACCAACTAGCTCACAGATTAAAGTGCCTACAAGCTGGCGCTGGGGCTGGGAGTTCAATCTTTATTTCCTGGGGCCTGCTGTGCCATCCCCTCCCCCCAGTGCATTGAGACTGGGCATGGTGGTGTATGCCTATAATCCCAGCTCTTCGGAGCTGTAAAACAGGCAGATCACTATGAGTCCGATCAATCTAGTAGGGAGACCCTGAATACCCTGAAGTCCCTTCCCTAAAATAATACAAAAAAAAAGAAGCCACACAGAATTATCTTAATTGGATGTTCCATAATTTTGATGTATAGTTTGCTTTCCTGCAGAGCCAGTTTTTCTTTTTTTTTTTTTTTGTCTTTTTGAGACAGGGTCTTGCTATGCAGTTGAGGCTGGCCTTGAGCTCACTTTTGTAGCCCAGGCTGGTCTCGAACTCGCACCAATCCTCCTGCCTCAGCCTCCCGAGTGCTGGGATTACAGGCGTGCGCCACCACGCCCGGCTGCAGAGCCAGTTTTAAGAGATTCCTTCCTAACTGCTAGTATTCTTCCCTACATTGTCGGGCTGATGTTGTATCCAGTCTTAAAGTCATTTTCAATTCCTTCCTTTTCAGCCCCCTTCGCTGCCAAGCCCTACTCATTTGCTGCTGCTTCTCCTGAGGACACTGCTCTTTCTTTTCATTTCCTAAGGCTACATTCAGTTCCGCAAAGCATCTCCCCAGATCTGCCCTTGTCACTTTCTTGTCTGCCAGCTTCCTCTAACAACATATCTAACACACAGCTCTAGAAATCCTCTTACAAAATTGCTGTTTAATTATGCTACTTTATTACCACCACTAAAAACCTTTTAAGTAACTTCTCATTTGCTACACTCCAGTTCCACACTCTAGAGCACAATGAGGGACAACGGGGCAGCACCCTGACACTAGGGGAAGTCTGTGAAGGGCTTTTCAGACATTTCACTGATCCTCCTGTAACTCTTGCCATGGCAGGTAGTATTAACTCCCATTTACAGAGAGGAAACAGAACTTGAGAGACTGGCAATTTGTCTAAACTTAGCTAGTACCTACCTGGCTGAGCTAGGATACAGGCAAATTCTATTTCGCTAATTGCATAGATTTGCTTTTAACCACTAAGCTACTCTTTTCCTAAATGGAGATCATGCTACCCAGATAGTGGTGAGGTGAAGATTAGGTGGAAGCACTCAGCCAGAGCTTTCCACGGCCATCTGCTTGCCAGCATTCAATCCTCAACCAAAAGTCACTATACCACCGACAGGTTACCCTAGTACACAGTCTTTCACATAGATGAGCTACACACCCACACTGACAATTCTGCCTTTGAAAAGTTTCTCTTTCTTTCTTTTTTTTTTTTTAATTTTTAAAAAACTTTTTATTTATTTGTGTTATGGCTGGTTCAGCCTGCCCTGGGGGTGGGGCTGGTGTAGCATGTGGTGCTGGGGATCGAACCGCAGTCCTTACAGTTGCTTAAGCAGGCGCTTTAGACCGCTGAGCCATCTCGCCAGCTCTTCCTTCCTTCCTTCCTTCCTTTTTTTGTGGCCGACTCAGCCTACCCTAGGGGTGGGGCTGGAGCTGCATATGGTGCGGGGGATCGAATCTTGGTCCCTGCGCACTTGCCTAAGTTTGCCTAAGCAGGCATTTTAGACCACTGAGCTATCTCTCCAGCCCATGACAAAGTACTTTTTTTTTTTTTTTTAAAGAATTATTTATTTATTTATTTATTATTTTCTTGTTTCAGAACCTTTATTTGTTTATTCACTCATTTTTATGACCGGCTCAGCCTGCCCTGAGGGCAGGCCTGGTGCACCATGTGGTGTCTGAGATAGAACCGCAGTCCCTAAAGCCACCCAAGCTTTCCCAAGCAGGCGCTTTTAGACCACTGAGCCATCCTGCCAGGCCCCGACAAAGTACTTTTGAGGCAACCTTAGATCAGTAACCTCTTCCTCTTTGGTTTTAGTTTTGTTTTTTTGAGATAGGGTTCCAGGCTGGCCTCAAACTCAAAGCAATTTTCCTGCCTCAGCCTCCCCTAATATTGGGATAATAGGTGCGTACCACCATGCCAAGCCAGTAATCCCTTTTAAAAAGAATTGTGCCTCTAAATCCGGCATTACTTGAAATAAATAACTAGAAACTCTGTGAAAAAGATGGTCATTTATTACATTTGCTCCAGTCATTGGTTCTGAGACATTAAACTCTTCCTACCTGGGCAGCCTCATATGTGATGGTCTTGGTCTCAGTGTGGACAATGGGGACGTCTTTGGTGGGGATCTCACTTTTCACAGCATTGGCAGTGTCTGAGATGGTGACAGTCTGAGTCTTCACCAGCGGAGGCTGCAAAGCAGGAAAGAAACAGTGTCAGCAGTCTTTCTGACAGCTGGGGGAACTAAGCCCTCTGACATTGATGTGATAGAAGCTTGAATCAAACAAAGGGTGTGCTCAATCTCTAAGGTGTTTCCTCTGCCCAAAACCTAGACACTATTCCAAAGTAAGCCTGACAAGGTGTGACATCAGATCAGGACAGACAGTAAAAAGCAGTATTACTATAATCACTTTCATAAGCTTAATGGAAAACTGTAATGAGTGGTGATATAAAATACTCCAGACTGACCTTCCAAATTTGAATATAAAACTATTTGCCAAATAGCAATCCCTTTTATTTGTCCTTGTGGCTATACCATTATAACTAAGAAAATCAGCCACATTTCCTCTAAGTACAAATGGTACATGAGTAACAGAGGCAACTGGAACGCATTACCCTAGAATTCATTAATTTCTTCTCTTTTTTTGGTTTGTTTTGGTTTTTTATGAGAGATTTATTTTTTTGTTTTTGGTGACGAGGACTGAACCCAGGGCTTCCAGCTTGCTAGGCAAGCATTCTACCACTGAGCCAAATCCCCAGCCCCTAGAATTCATTAACTTCTTTCAAATCAATGTCAGACACTCACTTTGGAGTTATTAAGAAGAAACGGTATTTAGAAAACTGGAAAGAAAAAAATCAGTTTTACCACCACCTGGTGATTAACCTCAGAATTTCAGAAGCATGAACATTAGTGGAACGCGAAAGGCCTTCTTGTCCATCCATTCACCTCCCCCGGGCTATAAATCACCTGCACACTGGCCTCTGATTGTGACAGGGCTAAGAGCCATCCACTGCAGCATAGAAGTTAGTTCCTATGATCAATGAAGCCTCTGGGAGTGGGGTCAGCGGCAGTAGTGGCTGCCCAAAGTGGCTGTAGTACATATATTACTATTTAGGGCCTGAAATCTCAACTAAAGATCAGTTGCCCCTTTTATCATGAGTACTGGAATTTTTTGAACATGGTCATCATGTCTCTGAAATTCACCTCTTCCCACAGCCCATATTTGAGCAAGGAAAAGATGAACCTACTTACACCAGCTTCGCAAAGATGAGGGGCTGGAGATTTTACTCCCAAGAGTTTTGTAAAGTTATCAGGGAGAAAGCATTTCTGTTTATGGAGTTAATTCTTCTCAATGAATTTCTTCATAACAATCAAAGGTTTTAGTTTACTTTGTGATTTTGCAAAAAGCAGAGGCCACTACCCTCACCACCACCACCACCACCACCACCACCTCCTCCTGTGCAGAATAGATTCTGGCCTTCTCCCAAAGAGAGCCTTTAGACCTACATCATCGAATCAGTTACTACCTGGAAACTGCGAATGAAGGTGGGGAACTGGTTACCCACATGAGAGTCAAGAAATGATCCATTTTGTTTTCCAAGTGACTCTCCTGCTGTAACAGGTTCTTCACTATTGTTTGCCCTCTTTTCACCAAGCTGCAGCTGACAGGAAGCTGGTGATACTGAGAACTTTAAGGTACTGGCCTCTTCCACTCCTGCACATTCCCCACTCAGGCCTCTTGGCATTTCCTTAATTTCAAGACAGCCAGCTGCCCCCTGTTCCTTCTCTTCTGTCTCCTTGCTGCTTATGGAGAGGGGGCCAAAATCAAAGCTCTGTGGAGACTCCGATGGGATGGTCATCTGCCTGTGACTAGGAACTACTGAGTGCTCAGGGCCCTCCTGTTCAGAGTCAGGGTTAGCAGGCCCTTTTGTCATGACAGCCACCTCTTCTGTGCGAATGTCATTTATTCTCTACAAATGAGTGAACACATACAAAAGCAAGACGATTAGGAACAAGTGGGGAAACAGAACCAACTCTGAGAATCAATAATGTTTTGTTTTTTTTTTTTTTTTTTTTTTTGAGCAAGTTCTCACTATATAATTCAGGCTGGCCTCAAACTCTTGGTGATCCTCTAGCTTCAGCCTCCTGAGTGCTGGGATCAAGGCATGTGTCACCATGTCTAGCAATGGAGACTTTTATTTTTATTTTTTTGCAGGACCAGCGTTCAAATGCATGACCTTGCATTTTCCAGGCAGGCACTTGTGCCATGGAGCTATCTCTCCAGCCCCAATGGAGACTTTTAAGAAGTCTCAAAAACACTAATATAAAGTAAGAATTTTAGCTTGAAGTTGGTCAGAGGATGAACTGCTATTCGCTACACATATTTTAAGCAGTTCAACTTCATTTTGGTCAAATTTCCATAACATGATTAACCTGGAAAATAATTTTATTTATTTTTTTAAAATAATTTTTTATTTTTATTTTTTTCTTGTTTCAGAACTTTTGTTTGTTTGCTTATTTATTTTTATGGCTGGCTCAGCCTGCCCTGAGGGCAGGGCTGGCGCAGCACATGGTGCCAGGGATCAAACCGCAGTCCCTGCAGCTGCCTAAGCTTTCCTAAGCAGGTGCTTTAGACCACTGAGCCATCCTGCCAGGCCCTGGAAAATAATTTTAATGTGCTGCACATAGTATTCAACACTTACGATGTTTCCTATATGATAGTTTCTTCTTCTTTTTTTTTAAGACAGGGTTTCACTACATAGTCCAGGCTGGCTTCAACCTTGGTGATCCTTTGGACTCAACTTTCTAAGTATTGGGATTCTAAGTGTGCACCACCATGTCTATTTATTCTCTTCATACCTGAAGGGGTTATTTTGTCTTTCCTGGTTTATTATTCATAGCAATTTATAAGCCAATCAAAACATGCCCTTGCAGAGCCTGACAAAGCTGAAAAGCATCTCATATATCTCTAAGTCATGTGTATCTCACACTAGCTCCGAATGGAGAAACTAAAATCTAGACTTTGCTTGGCAGAGAGACAAATGCTGAACATCAACACAGACTTATTCCAATCAGTCATGGTATCAAACACAACATCCAAACTAGTAAAATGTTTCTTTATAAACAAAACAACCAGCAGCTGTGATGTGTTTCTTAACAGATAAATGCCACAACACCTCCAATTTCTCAAAGAACACAGAAACACAGAAAGTTCCCTCCTGGCTAAATGCCTCTCACCACAGGAGAAAGTTTTAAAGTATGTTGAAAACATGTGTAAGAAGATACCACTGTAACAAATGGACTTATTCCTGAAGTATAAACAATGGAGTTCCAAGTGGAACAAAATAAGGAATTCACACCTGTAGAAAAGGAATATGGACCATTTGAAAAGTGAACAATCTCACCGATACCAAATGCTATGACAAGTGACAGCTGCACATGCACTGAAAGCTGTAAAGCAGCTATGCAGGCCCACATGACCATTTAACCACACTGCATGGCATGCAGGGACTTAGTAACAGAAAAGGGCTCTAGAGTAAATGACAAAGCCTGGATCAGCTTACAAATTTTAGTGATCAAGTCATGTTAGTTATATTTTAAAAAATGACTGCTGCTCTTGATTCTCTAACATAGCCTATGTTAGGGTGAACATAAACTAACATTCTGTTTAGGCATGAAAAAATCCGACACTCAGAAACTTTGAGCCAACCTTACTTCTAACATCATGAAATATGCAGTTTAAAAGCACTTCAGGGCCCGGCAGGATGGGTCAGTGGTCTAAAGCGCCTCCTTAGGAAAGCTTGGGCAGCTGCAGGGACCATGGCTTGATCCCCGGCACCACATGCTGCGCCAGCCCTGCCCCCAGGGCAGGCTGAGCCAGCCATATAAATAAATAAACAAACAAAAGTTCTGAAACAAGAAAAAAATAAAATAAAATAATTAAAACACTTCAAACAAGATACACACATTAAATTCAGATTAGGCAGGTTGTTCATCAGGTGATTATGAGTAGTACATGGAACATGAAAGACAGAATTGAGAGACTGATAAAGTTATTTCTGTCTGCTGACCAGAGACACATAAAAGTTCTTAACAGTATACAAATTTCCTCCAATTTAAAATGAGAATAATGCTTGGTTTGATTTGTAGGGATCAAGGATCAAATACAATGACATATAAAGAGACACTTTGTAAATTACAAGGTACTCTACTGATTCATTTAATTCTACCAAACGATTAGGGCACCTACCTGACCTGTGATATGAGGGCTTGGGGGACACAAGACAGAGTCTAGTGCACTGTACTACTTTCTAGAGCACTGCTCTTAGCATTGCGTCTGAACCAGGCAAGCTGTTATAGGGTTGTTCAAAAATAGACCAGCTTGCAAAAATCTGATCTCTACTTCTCTCCAGCTTCATCTTGCTAAACTTCTGTATGCATTCTCTTCCTCAATTCAAAACTGTCTGCACTTTGTAGAACAGAGCATGCTTCTTTTGCCTCCAAGCTTTTGTAAATATTGTCCCTTTTGATTGGAAGTCTGGGGGCTGGGGATTTGGCTCAGCAGTTGAACGCCTGCCTAGCAAGCTGGAAGCCCTGGGTTTGGTCCTTGGCACCAAAAACAAAAAATAAACCTCCCCCTAAAAAGTTCAACCAATAACAAAACAAAAACCAGTAACATCAAAAAAGACCAAAAAACAAACAAGGCAACTGATTAGAAGTCTGTGCTTTGCAAGTGTCAGTTCCCCTGGGATTTTTCCCCTGGCTGCCTGGCTTCCTCTTTCACCCATCTCATTACTGAATATTCATCTGTCTTTTTCATTAGACTACAAGCTTGAAGAAGGATAGTCTGCTTATTTTTATCATGTCTTACTTAGCCTCATCTTTGTTGTATAGATTTTGACATATAATAGGTGTTCAGTACAAACTATGTCTTATGTTATAATAACTGAAATGTTTAGTGAGGCATGTTTAGAAAGGACATAAACAGTACCTTACTTGACCAAAACAACTTGTCTAGAGCAGCTTTTTATCTCTTCTATCAGTAAAATAAGAGGAAAACTAATAGCATTGCAAGTTCGCTCTGTATCAAGCACAGTGTTAGTCACTATAATGTAGCTATTTAATTCTTTATAATCTCACATTGAGGTAGCCATTATTCATATTTTATATATGAAGAGACAGAGAGGTTAAGTAACTTACAGCTAGGAAGTAATAGAACTAAGGGTTAAATTGAGGTCAGTTTCTGTTTCTAAAGATCCTCTTCTCCTGGCACCATAAAGTATTTTGGATAGGACCAACGAATGTATTCATTTATGCTCAAAAGAATACACATCAAATCTGACTCTGAAAAAAAAAATCTGACTCTGATTTTGAGTAGTACACTGACTGTACAACATTCTCTTGGCAGAGTCTGTTGTTAGTGGCTGACATTATACTTTTAAATATAAAGAGAAGCCTGAAAAGTCAGAAGAAAAAGCTCTAGCCAGAAAAAGATGTAAAGTTTCCATGACACAAGACACCCAGAATTTGGCATAGAGTATCACTGAAGAATTTTAACTGACAATGTTGGCGCCTTTGGCTATAATCATCATCAAGGGCTACTGGGTTACATAAGACTGCACAACCGCATAGCCTAAATTAGCATGTGAAGTTTAAAAGGTCACTGTCAGGAATATGGATTGATATACAGCATCTCAGCCATCCATTTGACAATGAAGCAAAATCCAGACTTAATGTGATACAAAGGTATTAACTGAAGTGCTGTTCATCTAGAAAGATGCTGCATAACAGGCCATCTACAAGATCCTACAGAAATACCTAGCTAGCTCCAAGAATATGGGAAGGAGGACTGGTAAACAGAAATTTTCTTGAACAGGAATCTATTTGAAGGTTCTCAATCTCATTTAAAAAGTCAGTTGCCATTGCTACGGGTGACAATCCAGTATTTTTTTTTCTTGTTTCAGAACTTTTGTTGTTTGTTTGTTTGTTTGTTTATTTATTTATTTATTTATATGGCTGGCTCAGCCTGCCCTGAGGGCAGGGCTGGCGCAGCATGTGGTGCTGGGGATTGAACTGCGGTCCCTGCAGCCGCCCAAGCCTTCCTAAGCAGGTGCTTTAGACCACTGAGCCATCCTGCCAGGCCCCATACAGTCGAGTATTTTCTGTGTTTGGGAGAAGAAAACAAGTGATTATTAAAAGTCTTTCTCTCAAAACCTCATACCCTGTGTACATGCACTTTAATGAGTTATGTATTACCCCTTCTTTAACTTCCTGATTCCAAGAAAAGCAGGATATACATATTTTACAGGCATTTAGCTGCCACTCTATTAAATGCAATCCTGGGTCTTTGTCTATTTAGGTTACTTTTTTTTTTTTTTTTTTTTAGAATTTATCTTATTTTATTTATTTTTTCTTGTTTCAGAACCTTTATTTATTCACTTATTTTTATGGCCGACTCAGCCCTCCCCGAGGGCAGGGCTGGCACAGCATGTGGTGCCGGGGTTCGAACCTTGGTCGCCAAAGCCGCCCAAGCTTTCCCAAGCAGGGGCTCTAGACCATTGAGCCATCCTGCCGAGCCCTATTTAGGTTACTTTTGAAGTAAGGGATTTACATATTTAGAAAGACTTACCAAAAGCAGCACAGTATACTAACAAAACTGTCTTATTCTATAAATGATTACAGTGAAAACACATTCTGAAAATCTTTCTAAAAATTTGCCCCCTCAGCAGAGGCCTTAGCTATGTTACAGGGAACCATGTGGTGATTTTTTTCATGTCTGTTTGGATACTCTTTCCTCTATTAAGAAGACAGGAGCTGGCACTGTCTCATATTATCTTTCTATATGGTAAAATCCTGGGTAGGCAGAGAGAGACTGAGAGAACAGCAGCAGCAGCGCCAAGTCTTCCAGGCAACCCGAAGGAAGCACTTTCATCTCAAGGCCACAAGTGGACATTGGAAAGAGAAAAGAAGGCAAAAGGCAGTGTAAAGATGAAGTCTACTCTTTACAGTAGGCTATTAAGATAGTATTCTCTGTTTTCCTCCCTTAAAAAAAGTGATAAACACATATGTGCATAATCATACACAGGAGACTTTTTTGAGATGGGGTCTCGCTAACAAGCTGGGCTTGATTACTGTGTAGTTCAAGGAGAAACACTTTTTTTTTTTTTCTTGTTTCAGAACTTTTGTTTGTTTATTTATTTTTATGGCCGGCTCAGCCTGCCCTGAGGGCAGGGCTGGCGCAGCACGTGGTGCTGGGGATCAAAACGCCGTCCCTGCAGCCGCCTAAGCTTTCACAAGCAGGCACTTTAGACCACTGAGCCATCCTGCCGGGCCCCAGGATGGGCTATTTTAAATGGTAATTTTGACATATATACTGTGTGTTAAGAAAGAGAATAAAGAGAACATTTCCTATTAGTTACAAATTTACCACCATTTTTTGTTGTCTTGTTTATTTGACACAAGTTCTTGTTGGGTAACCAGGCTGGTATTTTGCCTCAGCCTTCTATCAGGCGCTGGGGTTACAGGCATGTGCTACCTACCACGCTTGCTTACTATCACATCAAAGCATAAGAAATTTACTGTTGTACAGGGGCCGGGGAGATAGCCCAGGGGCACAAGTACCTGCCTGGCAAATGCAAGGTCTGGAGTTCAATCCCCAGTTCTGGGAAAAAAGAAAAAGAAAAAGAAATTGACCGCTGTTTTCAAGCCTCAGAGGATATCTACCTACCTACCTACCTACTTACCTACCTATCTACCTACCTATCTACCTACTTTCCTTCCTTCCTTCCTTCCTTTCTTTCTTTTTGTGGGACTGGGGTTTGAACTCACGACCTTGCACTTGCGAAGCTGGCACTTGTGCCACAGAGCTATCTCCCCAGCCCTGAGGATACCTTTCTATATAGTAATTATTCATACACTCCTGAAATTAATCAATTTTTCTTAAAAATAGGTTGTGAGACTTAGCATCCTACCTCTGTAGTAATGGCACAATCTAACTAAATCTACCAAACTATTAAAACTACCATTGTTTTTCACATTCTCTTCATTTTATTTTGCATTTCATCAATTAAAACAGACTTAATACTGGTCTTGCCAGTACTGTTTATTGGTATGTTCAACCCTAATGTCATCATTTTCTTTGCTACAGTATTATGGCTTGTTGAAATGGAAATATCTCAAAGAACACTAACACATTAAACTTTTTCAGTGCTTCTGCACATTAGGAAGAAGAAATTCACTAGATTTTTAAGGTCTATAGGTAGTATTTTTATTTTTTTGCTCAACTGGGGATTGAACTCAGGCCCTTGTGCTTGCCAGGCAAGCACTTATTCTATTGAGCAATCATAGCCCCTATAGGTGGTTTTATGATACTGAGGATTGAACCCAAGACATTGCATATAGATTTTGAAAAGTTCTGGTTTTAAAAAAGGGGGTGAACAGAAGGAGCAATGACACCGGGGATAGGAGGAGTGCACAGACACACACATACCCACAGAGCACATTACCCTTGCTTTGCAAACCCAAAGAAATTCTCTGCACCGCAAATGCCCATAGAACCAGCAGGAATCGAGGTTATCTTGCTAAGCACAGAAGGAAGATACACAGCAGTAGAGTCCAGCTCCTGGTTCTTAACTAAAGTAAACAAATATTACAGTCACTTAAATAATCAATAATGTATTTAAGTAATATCCCCAGATGGTCTGTTACATGCAAACTAAAAAAATGCAGAATCCAATCCTGATAAGATCAGTTAATTGCGAGTGCTCGGTTTCTACATTCTTTTTTCAACAAGACATGGCAAGATTATGTCTCAGGAAGGAATGACTTGGTATGCATAGAGGAAAAGCTCTAAAAAAGAAAACATGTCTTTATATAGTAATACATTAGAATATTTATAGATTCCTGTTTTGAAGGATTATTAATATTAGTGTTTCTCTTGGTTGTAAAATGATCAGTAGGAATAGCAATCTGGCAATTTAAAAAATTTACTCCAAAACAAATGCTTTTAAATGGGCACTTGCAATGAAAGATAAATCAGATATGGTAATGGCTTCTTTCATAAAAGCCATACATAAACAGCACATAAAGATGACAAGCCAAGCAGCAGTAGCCCATTCTTCAGCCAAAAAAGGAAACAAATGAAGAGCTAAAATTATAAAAAAGAAAAATATCTCCAGACCCTCCCCAACCTCCAAAAACTTGACAAATAATAGTTTTGATGTATTTTCAGTGGAAAACTCAGGCCACTAGTAGCTTCATGAAGGACATTAGAGTCACAGACTCTCAGGATGGGGATAAACTAACACAGTTGTCACATGCT
Organism: Myocastor coypus; assembly: GCA_004027025.1. NCBI lineage: Eukaryota > Metazoa > Chordata > Mammalia > Rodentia > Myocastoridae > Myocastor > Myocastor coypus. Next base: position 49,676 of record PVJA010001281.1, on the reverse strand, counting down.
ACTAAAAGAAGATTTAGAAATTCTATATTCCTGTCTAGTATGACATTCTTTATCACGCAATGCATTTCTCTTCATTCTAATTTTTCTCTGTTGGATATACCTTCCACAATCTTTGTTTTTGTTTCAGTTGATACACTATTGGTCCCAATCTAGACCTATCTGCTTATGGTACTCACTAGCTTCTCTGTGAAGCTCAGAGTCGTTTTCATGGTTCACTGCAACTTTTTAGTGTGTAAAGCCACCTCTGGATGAAATCTGAATAAAGAAGTTTATTGAGGAAAACACTGGCTTTTTTTTTTTTTGTCTTTTTGAGACAGAGTCTCGATGTGCAGTTCAGGCTGGCCTTGAGTTCACTTTGGTAGCCCAGGATGGTCTCAAACCCACATCGATCCTCCTGTCTCAGCCTTACAAGTGCTGAGATTACAGGCATGAAGTACCATGCCCAGCTCCTAAAATACGGGCTTTTACTACAGTTCATAATATTGTTGATTATAGGAAAATAATTTCACATTTCAGCTTTTCTTTAATAAATGCCAACAAAATGTCAATCAGAATTTAATTATCCTTCAAATACACACTTTTGTTATCATTGTCCTTGTTTCCCTCCAGGTGCTGGGTTCAATCCCAGGACCTTATGCATGCTAGGCAAGCACTTTGCCAATGAGCTACACACCTAGCCTCCAAATAGTGCTGTTATTAGATTATCCCCAGAATAGGTGACTGTAAAAGCAAACAGCTTCAAAATCCATGCCTGATGCAAAATTTTAGCTATTAACTAATAGAAAATTTTGCCTTTAAATTGCACTCACCAGCAAGAATTCCACAGATCAAATGAATATTCTCACACTTGAACATATCTACCGAAGTCAAAGTGCTTGAGCAAATTATTAAAGGTTATACTGAATGTGCCTTAGGAGACCAGAAACATTTGGTGGTCACTTTTATTTCACCATATTATGAAACACTGGGGAGCTACCACCAGTAAGAAAACTCTAATTACACATGATAAAATAAAATTACGGCTGCTAGCAGTTTTTATCCTAGTTCCAGTTCCAAAAATGGTTCATCTTAATAAGCATTTGAGCTATCTCACTGGCCCCTCATGCTCCATCTGGATGTATAGAGCACGGTACTGGGATTCCACAGAACTCAAAACTAGAGAAAGCAATTGTTTGATACTAACTAGCTATGTCTTCTTTTGACATTTTCTACAATAATAAAAATGGCTTTCCATGTTAACATTGTCAACAAATTCCTAAAAGGAATGTGGCTTTGGTGACAACTTTAGTGTTTTTGTATTACTCAGACATGGCCACCAGGTACACACTTGGAACTTGTGAAGAGACCACTCTAAAATATGAACTGTTGGGCTTCAGCAATCACTTGGATAATAAATTAAATTTTGAACTAAGAGTAAGACAAGTTGTACCAAGGTGATATAAAAAGGAAAGTGATATTTCGTCTATTAATTCCATGTTAAAGGAACAAGCTCTCCTCACCCACATATCCACCCCCACACCATTCTTCAATCTTCAATTTGACTTGGGTAGCAATGCTGGATGGTTAATAACTACTAATTTGTACAGTTCTCTGAAAAACACAAAAGGCAAATTCAGCACATTAAACTGCTTATAATAGATGTGACAATTACACGCTTTGTAGTGACTGGATAAATTAGTTAGAGAAATTATTTTTATTTTATTTTTTATTTTTTTTTTTGCTTTATTTATTTATTTATTTATTTTTTTTTTCTTGTTTCAGAACCTTTTTTGTTTATTCACTCATTTTTTTTTAATGGCCGGCTCAGCCCACCCCAAGGGCAGGGCTGGCATAGCATGTGGTGCCGGGGATCGAACCGCGGTCCCTGAAGCCGCCCAAGCTTTCCCAAGCAGGCGCTTTAGACCACTGAGCCATCCCGCTGGGCCCCGTTTTTTGCTTTTTGAGACAGAGTCTCACTATGCAGTTCAGGCTGGCCTTGAGCTCACTTTTGTAGCCCAGACTGGTCTCGAACTCACATCGATCCTCCTGCCTCAGCCTCCCGAGTGCTGGGATTACAGGCATGCGCCACCACACCTGGCTAGAAAAATTATTTTTAAAAGCTTGGCATATAAATAACAAATTAGTTCAAAACTGACTTAAAACAATAATCTAAGAACTGAACAGAAAAATAGGTTGTCTCAGACTAAGCAAAAGACAACTGCTAGGTCACAGAGAAGTATAAAAGTATGGAAAAGCAATAATTTTATTTTATTTTATTTATTATTATGATTATTATTTTTTGTCTTTTTGAGACAAGGTCTCGCTATGCAGTTGAGGCTGGTCCTGAGCTCACTTTTGTAGCCCAGGCTGGTCTCGAACTCGCACCAATCCTCCTGCCTCAGCCTCCTGAGTGCTGGGATTACAGGCGTGAGCCACCATGCCCGGCTTTAAAAAGCAATAATTTTAAAAAAAAGATTTCTTACAAGAATCTCTTGCTAATAAGCTGAGGGAGAACAAAAGGCTCTTTTCCTTTGGTATGGTAGAGGGTCTGCCCATAACTGCCATGGTGGCTACTCCCTTAACAATTAGTAGCAACAAGAATCCAATTTGCAGTAAGATTTATTCATGGTAACTTTACATATTAACAGAGCAGTTAATGTTAAATGGTATCAGTGTTCCTAAATATCTTGGTGAACTGCTGATGGACAATTTCTTTCACCTGGTATCAGGGCTAAGGAACATGGGCTTAGGGGCTTCTTAGGAAGCAGCTCCACAAGCAATTCTAGATTAAGACACTCATGTCAAATGGGAAGCAACTATACTTCCAAAAAAGTGACTTTACTTTTTTTCTGATTTACTGACCAATATTGACCAAAAAAGCTTTCCACTGGAAATGCACTTCAGAAAACTCACTCTCCTTCCTTCTTTCCCTTTCTGCTTACCGTACATTCCCTGTCTCCTCCACTTTCCCTTCCCCTTTTCCCATTTCTCTCTCACCTGCAACTGGCCTTGAGTTGGTGGCCATCCTCCTGCCTCAGCCTCCCAAGTACTGGGATTATAGGCACACGCCACTATGCCCTACTACTACTACTACTACTACTACTACTACTACTATTACTGTTATTTGACAAGTGAACAATTCCTTTTTTTTTTTTTTTTTTTTTTTTTTGGTGGGACCAGGGTTCAAACTCATGACCTTGCACTTGCCAGGCAGGCACTTGTGCCACAGAGCTATCTCCCTGGCCCCTAACAATTACATTTCTTACTGGTTATTTAATATATATTATGGCTGCCTCAACCTGCCCTGGGGCTGGCACAGCATGTGGTGCCAGGGATGGAACCATGGTCCCTGCAGTTGCCTAAGCAGGCACATTAGACTGAACCACCTCGCCAGCCCTCTTAGTTTTTTTTTTTTTTTTTTATGGCTGGCTCAGCCTGCCCTGGGGGCAGGGCTGGTGTAGCATGTGGTGCTGGGGAATACAACTGTGGTCCCTGCCACTGCCTAAGCTTACCTAAGCAGGCACTTTAGACCACTGAGCCATCCCGCCGGCTCTCTTACTGGTTTTTTAATTAATAATTTTTGACATAGGATCTCTCTATGTAGTTCAGATTAGACTTCAATTCACTAGGTAGCCCACACTAGTCTCAAACTCAAAGTAATCTTCCTGCCTCAGCCTTCTGAGTGTTGCAATTACAGGTGTCTGCCACCTTATTCAGCCTTTATTTTATTTTTTGCTTTTCTTTTTAAAATTTTACTTATTTATTTATTTATTGATTGATTGTTTCAGAACCTTTGTTTATTCACTCATTTTTATGGCCGGCTCAGCCTGCCCCGAGGGCAGGGATGGCGCAGCATGTGGTGCCGGGGATTGAACCGTGGTCCCTGAAGCCACCTGAGCTTTCCTAAACAGGCGCTTTAGACTACTGAGCCATCCCACCAGGCCCCTACTTTTTGCTTTTCTGAGATAATACCTCAATATGTAGTTCAGGCTGAGCTTGAACTTACTATGCAACTCAGGCTGGCCCTGAACTCCTGACTCAGCTTTCTGAGTGCTTAGCCCTCTTTAATTTGATAATTAGAGGGACTCTTCTAAAATGTTTTCTTTAGATACCCAATCTTAAGCTGGGCATGGTGGCGCATACCTGTAATCCCAGCACTTGGGAGGCTAAGGCAGCAGGACTGGTGCAAGTTCAAGGCCAGCCTGGGCTACAAAAGTGAGCTCAGGGCCAGCCTGAACTGCATAATGAGACCTTGTCTCAAAAAGACAAAACAAGGGGCTGGGGAGATAGCTCCGAGGCACAAGTGCCTGCTGCGCAAGTGCAAGGTCGTGAGTTCGAACCCTGGTCCCACAAAAAAAAAAAAAAAAAAAAAGACAAAACAAACAAAAGAAAACAACCTTTAAATTTATGTAATTAAAATAAATAAACTTACATAATTGCTTGAACACTAAAGTGTCTCCAGTGCTGAGAGTGAAAGCTCATTCTGCTTTCTGTACCAAGTTTATTATGGTTCTTAACCTCTGGCTGAAGAGAAAGTAAACTTTGGAATTGTTCTTTTATTCTCAGGGGCAAATGGAGGCAGATCCTTTAAAATCAAAGGGAGATCAACAAGCATGTGCTGATCTCCATGGACACAGAATACTGGGAGACTGACAGAGACAAGGAAACTACCGTGCCTCCAGCTGAGGTTCATCACATAAATAGAAACAAATGCCATATTCTGCTTTGCATTTCTAATCAAAAACAAGAAAAAAAATACTTTAGCACTGAATTAAGACGTTAAGATTACAACTACAGTTCTTTAAAAACAATACAAGGCAAAAAACTAAGAAAACAAACGCAATCTGCTTGCTGGTCTGCACCAGGGGTCAGGAAGTTGTATCCAGCAGGCTTTTTGTTTCTGGATGGCTAACAGCTAAGAATAGTTTAACATTTTTTAATGAGTAATAAAAATCAATCATGCTTAAGACCACATAGGGCTGGCCAGATAGCTCAGTGGATTAAAGTGCCTACTTAGGCAGGCGCAGGGACAGGGGGTCAAGTCCTGGCTTGCCATGCCAGCCCAACCCCCAGGACACACTGAGACGGTGACTGAGACTGGGTGTGGTGGTGCGACCCTGTAATCCCAGCACTTGAGAGGCTGAAAACAGGAGGATCACTACATGTCCAATCTGTGTAGTGAGAACCTGTGGACCCTGTACTAAATACATGAAAAAAAAAAACATAAAAATTATATAAAATTCAAATTTTAGTATTCATAAATAAATTTTGACTGGAACACAATCGTGCCTAGTCATTTTATTTTTATTTTTTGAATTTTATTTTATTTTTTCTTGTTTCAGAACTTTTGTTTATTTTTATGGCTGGCTTAGCCTGCCCTGAGGGCAGGGCTGGTGCAGCATGTGGTGCCAGGGATTGAACCGTGGTCCCTGAAGCTGCCTAAGCTTTCCTAAGCAGGCGCTTTAGATCACTGAGCCATCCTGCCAGGCCCCATATTCATTTTAAATATTGTTTTTGCTGCTTTGATTTTTTATTGCTAAAGCTGAGCAGTTATCAGAGACTACCTGGTCAGCAAAACCTAAACCAGCATTATCTAGTTCTTTACAGAAAGTTTGCCAACCTCAATCTATATGAGGAAAAACAACCCATGACAAGTGGATACATTAAGTGCTTTTATATCATAGAAAACCTAGAAAAATGTATCAAGATATGATATACATATGCATCAATTCCCCAAAATAAATGTAAATATTCTAGAAAAATAGTGTAAAATCAGAAAGATGGTAACTTTTCAGCCAATGATGACCTAGCACTAAACTTCAAAAGAAAAGGTGGGCTATGGTGGCATACCCCAGCACTTGAAAAGCTGAGGCAGGAGGATCACTGTGAGTTCGAGACCAGCTTGGACTACAAAGTGAGCTTAAGGCCATCCTGGACTGCATAGTGAGACCCTGTCTCAAAAAAAAATAAAATAAAATAAAAGATAAAAAAATTAAACTTCAAAAAGAGAAAAAGAAAAATGCATCAAATTTAAATAAACACTAATGCTCCTTTCCCTTCACGAAATGTTATGAGTTCGTACATATGGACACATATTCCAGTCTCAGCAATGTGTTCTAGAGTAGAAATAGTTGTTTATAAGCTAGTGAAGGATAAGCATTTTTTTATTTTTAATTTATTTATTTTTTAAAAATTTTAAAATTTTATTTATTATTTTTTATTTTTGTTTCAGAACCTTTGTTTGTTTATTCACTCATTTTTAGGGCTGGCTCAGCCCACCTTGAGGGCAGGGCTGGCACAGCATGTGGTGCCGGGGATCAAACCCGCGGTCCCTGCAGCCGCCTAAGCTTTCCTAAGCAGGTGCTTTAGACCACTGAGCCATCCTGCCGGGCCTGATAAGCATTTTTTTAAAAAATGTATTTGGTACAGGGTGGCTCGGACTCACAGTGATCCTCCTGTTTTCAGTCTTCCCCGTGCTTGAATTACAGGCCTGCACCACCACTTCCAGACTCAGTGGCTGGCTCAGTCTGTGCTTGGGGGTAGGGGCAGGGCTGGCGTGGCATGTGGTGCCTGGGATCAAAACCCAGTCCCTGAGCTTCCTAAACAGGCACTTAGTTTGCTGAGCTATCGCAATGGCCCTTAGGATAAGCATTTTTTTTTAAAATTTTATTTTATTTTATTATTTTTTTTCTTGTTTCAGAACTTTTGTTTGTCTGCTTATTTATTTATTTTTATGGCCAGCTCAGCCTGCCCTGAGAGCAGGGCTGGCACAGCATGTGGTGCCGGCGATCGAACCTCAGTCCCTGCAGCCACCCATGCTTTCCTAAGCAGGTGCTTCAGACTACTGAGCCATCCTGCCAGGCCAGGATAAGCATTTTTTTTTTTTTTTTTTTTTTGGGACCAGGGTTCGAACTCACGACCTTGCACTTGCCCAGCAGGCACTTGTGCCTCGGAGCTATCTCCCCAGCCCCCTTGGATAAGCATTTTTAACTGAACCAAATTATAAGAGATTAGTAAGAGTTTGACATTTACCATAGAGGCTGACACAGAATCCTTAAAAGAAACCAGGCATCACATAAGCTTGCTAATATGAGAGATGTGGCTCCTAGATGCTACATGGGCTTTCTTGGTTACCTTTCACGAATCGATTTGGCACACGGTGAGTCATTTGGCACAGATTTATGTCTTGATACAAGATATTCTGTGAAAAAGTTCATTCATTGCAATCTGTGATAACTAATAATGTAACTAACTATTCTAGGTTTATTATTATTATTATTATTATTATTATTATTATTATTATTAGTAGTAGTAGTAGTATTGCCTCTTGAGACAAGATCTTAATATATAGCCCAGGCTGGCCTCAAATGCACAGTGATCCTTTCATCTCAGCCTCCCCAGTTCTGGGATTATAGGTGTGCACCACTATGACCGGCTCATTTTATTTTTGTTTGTTTTGATTTGAGCCAGGGTCTCCTATATAGTATGTATGAAGCTTGAACTCACTGTGTAGCCCAGACTAGCCTTGAACTTGCAGTGATCCTTGTGCTTCACTGAGTGCTGGTATTACAACTGTGACACTGTTTAATTTCACAATATTACTTCTTATGTACAAGGCAAGGTGAGAGCTGGGATATAAATGTGACAGGCAAACAATAACAAATAATAAAGCAGGACCTCTCATCTTTCAGAATTTTAGTTTTGAGGAGAAAGGGAAAACAAAAAGATCTTGAAAGTTTTGAAAAGATCCATGGTGGGCATGGAAAACAAGTTTCCTAAACTGAGCATGATGGCACATGCCGGTACTCTCAGCATTTAGGAGGCTAAGGCAGGAGGATCACCATGAGTTGAAGGCCAACCTGGGCTCCAAAGTGAGTTCAAATCTAGCCTGAGCTGTGTAGCAAGACCCTGAAAAAAGCAAATGAACAAAACTAAAAAACAAAACTCCAAAAGTTTCCATAATTCTAACATGCCAGACAGGAAGACAATTTAGAATTGTCTATTCTGCCAGCTCTGGTAGTATGGTTCCTCACACTGTAATAGTGACAGGTACTGTATTATCTTGTCAACAGATTCTAGGCTACAAGAAGATTCCAAAATGATTCCATTTCTACTCTTTTTGTGTAAACAAACCCCAACTACTTGCATGTACCTATGTTATTCATGAATAAACTGAGAATACAAGGAATTTCAAAATCTTTTAGAGAAAAACTCAATGAAAAAGAAAGAGGAGAAAAGGAGAGGAAGGAAGGAAGGAAGGAAGGAAGGGAGGGAGGGAGGAAGGGAGGGAGGAAGGAAGGAAGGAAGGAAGGACTTAATAAACTGGAAGGAAGCAACCCATAGACAACAAAGCCAGAAAGAAAAGGTGATAAAACAAGGAAAGCTAGAAAAAAGAAAGGAAGAAAGTAAAACACATTAGGAGGAAGACCAGATACCAGAGAGTAACTTATCAGATAACAAGAACTATGATTAGTTCCAACTTGAGTTACCTTTAACTATGTGAATAACTATAAAATGTAAAAGAAACAGAAAATTGTTTAAATGTCTAAGTGCTCTTATACAACATAGTCACATGTTAGAGGGGAGAAGAATTAGATGAGGATCTTATCCAACTCTAAAATTCTTGCAATGTTGGCTTTTGGCACCCTGGCAATGTAGAGTGCGCTGCTGGCAGGCAATGAACAGGTAACAATGACCATGTTTTCCCATGAATTTTTTTTTTCTGTATTTTACTGAGATAGAATCCTATAAAAATGATCCCATTCTCCTTCTGGGGACTGAGCCCAAGCCCTCAAATGCTAACTAAGCATTTGTTTCACTACTGAGCTACAATACCATGAGCCTGAATACTCAGTTTTTTTTTTTTAATTTTTTTATTTCATTTATTTATTTTTTTTCTTGTTTCAGAACCTTTGTTTGTTTATTCACTCATTTTTATGGCCCGCTCAGCCTGCCCCAATGGCAGGGCTGGCGCAGCATGTGGTGCTGGGGATCGAACTGCAGTCCCTGAAGCCGCCTAAGCTTTCTCAAGCAGGCGCTTTAGACTACTGAGCCATCCCGCTGGGCCCCTGAATACTCAGTTTTTAAAGACACAGTAGAGAAAAAATATGAGAGACTGAAGTGTTTTTATTGATTTTGGGACCAGAAGAGATAATAAGACACTATGCTGTCTTTCTCACTTTTTAATCTTTGAAATGCCAGATTTATTCTATTTTTTACCTCAAACATATAAAGGGAAAAGTACTATGGCCCTCTGAGACATTGCTCACAAAAGGTGAGAAAAACTGTCCTAAGGCATGTTTTTTCCACCATCTATACATTTAGTTAGGCTTTTATTAAAGTTTCTTAACTTTTAGCCTGTATTTTTTAATCTGTGGAAATGATAGGCTGTTTTATTTTTTTCTATTTAGTATGATAGAAATTTCATTTAATAATATTGAATAAAATCCCCTATGAATTTATAACTGCTGATCGGCCACCACTGTATCTTTCTAGTCTAATTTTATAGCTTCCAAATTTCAACACCATATATTCTTGTTCTGGGTACCCTTTTCTTTTTTTTTTTTTTTTTTGTCTTTTTTTGAGACAGGGTCTCGCTATGCAGTTCAGGCTGGTCCTGAGTTCACTTTTGTAGCCCAGGCTGGTCTCGAACTCGCACCAATCCTCCTGCCTCAGCCTCCCGAGTGCTGGGATTACAGGCGTGAGCCACCACGCCCGGCTGGATACCCTTTTCTAAGTCTGTACCATTGCATCCCTCTTTGTGTCATAGTCTGCTCTAGTAAAAAGCAGTCTCCAAGGTGTGAGCAGTAACGGCACCAGAAACGAGAGGTTTATTGATACTATCCACTACCATGAAGGCAGATATGACATTCCCACAGCCGTGAAAAATATAGAATAAGGAGTTATTTCAGTTTCTAGTATCCAAATTACAAACAACAGGAGTAGTATGAATGTAATGAAAAAGGTGGAATTTCTTTGTATAATAATCTTTCTCAAAGTTGTGCAGTATGCTATAAAGAAATTTAGTATTTTATAATCTTTATCAAGAGTAACATAAGGGAAGACAACTCTATAGAGAAGTGCTGTATGTCTTTAACCAAAATCCTTGGGAGGGGAATGATGTCTCTTTTTTTTTTTTTTTTGAGATGGCCTCTCACTATGTAGTTGATGCTGGTCTTGAACTCACTAGATAGCCCCAGGTTGGCCTGGAATTCACAGTGAGCTCCTGCCTCAGCCTCCCAAATGCTGGATTACAGGCATACACCACCAGGCCCAGCCAGAAAGTGTCTTATATTGCTTTAGCCTTTTCTATTTTCCTTTTGTAAATACAGGACACTGGGTGAAGCACAAATTTTCAATCAGCAATAATCCAGCCTCAGGTAAACCTCATTGGTTACAATACTGCCAATGTATGAAACTTAAAGCACGAGTTTTTTTTTTTTTTTTTTGGTGGGACTGGGGTTCAAACTCACGACCTTGCACTTGCCAGGCAGGCACTTGTGCCACGGAGCTATCTCCCCAGCCCCAAAGCACGAGTTTTTATTGGTAATATTTTGTAAAAAATAAACTTTTAAGGCCTAGTAGCCTATAGCTTATCTCTGTAAGAATTGCTACAGAAATGAGTTAGGAGAGTAGGTAAAAGTGAACTGGACTATATCCAAAGACATTTCAGGGTAAAATTTATAACACTACTTAAAAGAAATTTACTAGGTTCTGAAATGAAAACTGGAAATCTGTTTTATTGTCTAATTTTAGTCAATAGAGTCAGTATAGATGCTCCTTCTTCAAAACTTTTACTGATATAAACAAATAGTAAAATTGACTCACGCAATTAGAAGTTCTTCAGATTGTGAGTATTGGCACATAAGAAAATGGTTAAAAGGCCAAAAATATAGATGTTCGCTTTGCTTACAAATATGGTTCAACCTAAGAATAACACTTCAGCAAAGAGTAGGGTAAATTTAGGAAGATATTTTTAACTTTAGTAGTTTAAAATGCTTGGCCAAATGTCAATAAGGAATAGATGGAAATAATAATTTGTTTCCTTTGAAATAAAAAAATTCAAAGAAGTTATATGAGTTTATTTATTTCTTAATTTCCAGTTGCCCAGCCCCTAAAAGAGCAAGAATTGAACAATCAGGTTTCTGCACATTACAGACTCAATCTCATGAGGTTGGTCTGTCTCATTATTAGGTGGAATCTGGGCTCCATGCAGTTAAGTAAACTTCTTGGAGTCACCCTTGAAATGAATAAATAATGGCAAAGACAGGGCAAAAATCCAAGAAGTTACACTGGTCTGTATGGATATGCTTAGTCCAAATCAATTTTTATTTATCAAGCTGCCATTAGGAAGTGGCACCAAGGTAAAGCCCATAGAGTTATGTGGATAGACCTCTGGTCCTGAGAATGGAGTGAAGTTAGAAAAATAAACCAACACTATTTATAGATTTATGTTACAAACAATGGCAGCACTACTTTAGGCAACAAAAAGTTGGAATGTCTGGTATTTTTCTCTAGCTAGATTGGGTATTTCTTGAGTCTGCATTAATCAGCTCTGTCCAGTGCAAGGGCTTGGTCATTCTTATCTCAATCATCCTTAACCTATTTATAGAAGAAATGGCTTCTCATCCATCCATGGTCAATACAAATCTCTGAGGATTCTTTTTGTTTTGTTTTTTTTGTTTTGTTTTTTTTTGTGGGACCAGGGTTTGAACTCACGACCTTGCACTTGCCAGGCAGGCACTTGTGCCATGGAACTATCTCCCTGGCCCCTCTGAGGATTCTTGCCATGTTTCAAATACTCAAAAGTAATGTTAGCTCACACTAGACGACTTTTAGTGGACTTGAAATAACTCCAATGCAAAAGAAAACACAATTTAAGGTGAAGTTTATAATAATGATGATGATGATGATGATAATAATAAATGTGTATAAGAATAAAAACTGCAACTTCAGGAAATATAATCTGAAACAGTTACAAAAGTATCAGTGAAATTCTAAGATTATTTCATTTTTATTTCTTAAAAAAGACAAAATAATATAACCAATGCTTTAGTTTCATTTGTTATTTCACTAAGGAAAACATCTCTATTTCATAGATAAAGGGGGTATTTATGATTATCACTTTCTATAATAGAAAATAGTTGTGCAGTATGTCAGACTGATGTGAGATCTTTCTTATGAGTGTGTCAACAAATATAATTACTTACAAAATACTTGTTATAAATAGACAGAGCTTGTGATATGAAAAATACACATGCATACCAGATTTTCCAAATTAGCCTGGTCCTTGGTTCTTTTCTCAGTTTTTTTGGAAAAGACTATAATGACAGAGAAACAGTTTTCAAAAAATACCAGTTATCTACATATTTCTAGAGACAATGATATGATACTGATAGGTGTTGAAGGACAAAAGATTTTTGGTTTTACTATTCTCTTTTTTGCTGAGGACATCTTCTCATAAACAAAAAATCTCATTTAGAAGTTTCATGGACCGAAAAGCATCGAGAAATAACACAAAGTTCAATAATCTCAGTTTTGCAATTCTGTAAGCTCAAACTCAGAACAAATATTTGAAACATTAACCAAATCATTTGTACTGGTACATTCAAATGTAAAAAAAGCAAGCTACATGCAAGGCTTCATTAATACGTAAGTTAAAAAACAAAAAACGAGAAAATGGGTTAGGCATCCAAATGGTGATCTGAAGAGAGAGTGCTCTTACTTACTTTAGGAAAGCCTTATAAATCGACATGCGAACAGAAGACATACTTGTTACAATAGAATTTTAGCTCACAAGGCCATTGGTTACAAACAATTGTTTTAAATACAAGTGCAAGAACAAACATCTGAAGTTATTAAGAAAACAAAGTCTATCACCATAGATTTTAAGCTTACTATAATGGTTAAATATTGCTTCTACAGGTAGCAATATAATTACTTAAGCCATGATGAAGTAATACAGTATTTTAATTCAGAGAAAGGTATGTTTATGTATAGATCTTGAATAAATCTGTATTCTAGGAATTTTAAAGATAGGTATAGTTTGAGAAATTCAGCCCTGGCTGGAGGCCAAGGGGCACCAGCACCATTTTCCTAAAACTAGTTAAACATTCCACTTATGAAAAGATGGCATTTAACCTCTGCAGATCCCTTTTATACACCAAGGGGATAAAGTCATCTATTTGTATAGGTCAGAAATACCCATAAAAAGGCCACAGATGTCAAAAGCCCTTTTCCAGAAAAAGGCCTTTGTATGTACTAGCTTGTTACTCTAAGAAAAGGACTGATAATGGATTTATAGATTAAAATGTCATTTTAAGGCTTTTTGAAAGGTTAGCAAGTTGAATTTTTTTCATTAAAACTATGGAGTCCATGCCACACAAATGACTTGAAGACTGGAGAAATATCCCATCATAAGTTTCTAGAGAGTATCTGTTTGTATAAGACACTGGAAAAGAGGACATGGAAACAGCAGTAAGAACATGCAGAATCAAAGAGTTAAAGCTTTTGGGAAAAGTACAAACCTGCTATATGTTTAAATTTGCTAGTCTAAATGTGTTACTCTTCAGTGCAGAAAAGCTGGCCTGGACAATCCATTGCTACTCTTTCTACCCCACAATACATAATCTACAAAAAGTAATACTTATTGACAGACTGATGGTCACAAGAGCTCCCCTAGGAGTGTGAGCGATCAAGATCAGAGGCATCATATAGGCGATTACACATGTGAAGCTAACAATAAAAGTTCAGTGGTTCTAGTCTTGATATTTCAGATGAGCACCCTGCTTTCCGATCACAGAAACACCAACCACCAAACAGCCAATGCAAGGACCACGAAAAAAGACATCATGAAAGGAATACGAGGAGATGGAAAAGTACTAGAGTAGAGGCGGCACTTTTTGAGAGACTTGTGATCCTCAGGGATTGGAATGGAAACCTTGGGAAGAATGTCTTCATTTTCTTGCTGGGCCAAGGCTCTTTCAGTAGATCTCTCTTGCCTTTTAATTTTCTCTTCTTCCTGTACTAACAGAGCACGTTCTTGTGTCTGCTTTCACGGTAGAAGATCAAGAAAGACAGAGAAAGATGAACAAAATGACAGATGGAGAATGCTCAAAAAATGAAACTTGGGGATGTGCAAAGGATTTAGAAAGACCTTCTGGACACTCATTACTGTAGATTCACTTTACCGTGGCAATTTATCCTAGCTCTCTATGTCTTATAATCTAGAATAAAGAAGGGTGCTCAATAGTTAACTTTAAAAAATAAGTATCAGAATAACTGAAAGTTTAACAGTTATTAACCTTCCTTACATAATCCTCTTTTTAGGGTATCCACAGTATTTTTTTTTTCACATTTGAATTTTGGGTTATTTTTCATTGTTTAGTATTGCCAATCACCAATGAATTGGGTTATGCCAATTATGAAGCATGCTTCTTGCTATGAGAAAAGTTATTTTTATTATAAAGAGAATGGCACAATATAAAAAGTAATCCTCATATTCCCTCATATAGATTTAAACTGTAATAGTTCAGTATAATAATTAGCTTTTAATGAATTAAAAATCTTAATCTTACATATATTAAAGATTATAAACAAAGAACCCTCCCAAAACTGAAAGTATAAATGTACCTCCAGGGTTTACTGTCCACAAAAGTAAATAATATAAACAAAGCAAATCACAAGATCTCAACATTTGTACATCCTTAGAATTATGATTAAAAATAATGACCATCATGGAGGCTTATATATTACATTAAGTAAATATTTTTAATAATTTTAAGGAAAGATTATCTCCCAACTGTCCAACTGAGAATTTTCCTGTCTCTGCAATTTCTTCCCTGTTACACATAGTCAAGACAGATGTTGTCTATGATAAGAAAAACCTGGCTCTAAGCTCTCTCAGTTGAGCTAGCCTTCTCTGGTCTGTCTGGAAACTTAACACTGGTTCTTTGCACACCCCTAAGTGATACGTATCAGGGAGAAAATAGCTAGGGGACTGGTCAGCAAAAATAAAAAAGGAAGAGACAGGATGCAAATTTGTAATGATTTTTAAAATAAAATAAAGTGGGAGAAGAAAGACAACATAAAAAGAATAGGGTATAATTAAATTCATTTTATCTCTGAATACACATCTACATCTTCATGCAGCTTTTCAACCAGCCATGCGCCGAAATAAGCAAACTGAAGGCTGCAAACGCTGCAGCAGTGAAAGTGTAATGTGTTAGGCCAAAAGGCTGTGGGCATGAACTTACTAGTACAGCCAAAAGAAAAGTTAATCAGCAGCTGTTGTTCAGTTCTGGGGATTCTCTGCTTAGTGCCATGACAAGAGCAAATTCTGACTGAGAAGCACAAGTCATAATAGCAGCTTTACCTCTGGCCCACCAACCTTTCTTTCCGAGGGGAGGATAGAGGTTTTCTTCACCTGGTCATACACAAATTGTATAAAATTCAGTTGCCTTGCAATGCAACAACAATGCTGTTAAAGGTGGAAGAGGTATCCCCAGAGAACAGAAATATTATCCTAATCATTAAAGAAAAAAATAAGATATGCCAGAAAGCAGGATTATCCCAGCATAAAAGGTTATCACAGCATAATTCTTATTTATCTCATTGTTCATTTAGAGGGGTAGATATAAAGATACATAGAGTGAAAATTACTTAAGTCTTTTCCATGGATCTTAGCTTATACAAAGTCATTTCTTCAAAGTCCACAAATGACACCATCATTCCCAAAACTAGCTGAGATAATTTCTGAAGGGTTTCAACTAAAAGAAAAGATATTTTCTGGAAATGAGGACCAGTGCAAATTTATTCAAACTCATGCAAGACAAAACAAGCTACTTTTTCAAAGTAGTTGAACAATATGTCTTGCAGTTAAAAAACAAAACTAGAAGCCGGGCATGGTGGCGCACACCTGTAACCCCAGCACTTGGGAGGCTGAGGCAGGAGGTTCAGTGTGAGTTCGAGACCAGCCTGGGCTACAATAGTGAGCTCAAGGCCAGCCTGAACTGCATAGCAACTCAAAAAGACAAAAAAAAAAAACAACAACTAGAAAACTTGCAGCTACTGTTTGCAAATAGGGTTATTAGATGAAGTGGCATTAAGTCATTTTTCACTTGTAGAGTTTTATAGTAAGGACATCAAAGATTATCAACTATATAAACTGAGGTGAACATAATAAATGCTATGTTAGATTACCCAGACCCTCTCAGTCAGACCAAGCCACAACTCATACTGGACCTTTATGATCATTCTTTTTTTCTTTTTTTTGATACTGGGGATCAAACTCATGACCTTGTGTTTGCCAGACAGGTGCACATGCCACTGAGCCCCTATGATTCTTATTACCAGGGAAATATCCAAATGGAATACCTAGCACTGAGAGGTGGTTTCAGCTAGAAAGCAGTTCTTGCCCCATTTCAAGATATGTGCTCTACATTTAGAACACAAAACTAATATCTGTTTATATCAAGGAAAGGAGACTGAGAGGACAATGGACCGACCTCCATTTCAGAAATGGACCACCATTTCAGAAATGGACCACCATTTCTGGTAATTCTATTAAGCTGCCAATTATTCAGCTATTCTCCAACTTCACTTGTTTTTTATTTTTTGTATTTAGTACAGGACCTACAGAGTCTCACTACAAAGATTAGACTCATAGTGATCCTCCTGTTTTCAGCCTCCTGAATGCTGGGATTAGAGGCTTGCGCTACCATGCCCAATCTCAGTGTGCCCTGGTGGTGGGGCTTGCACAGCAGGCTACTCTACTTTATTTGTGAAAACGTTTTAGCGTTGGAAAACTGTTGACCAACTTTAATCATATTTGTACTCCAGAGCCTTTGTACTCCCCTGTCCTTTATTCTTTTATTTTGAGACAGGGCCTTGCTAAGTCACTAAGTTGCCCAGTAGTCTCAGGTTGAATTTGTACCTCCCTACCTTAGCCTTCCAGTGCTGTGGTCACATGTGCATGTCACCACACCTGGCTCAGGCTGGTCTTCAACTTCCAGACACAGTGATCCTGTGCCTTGGCTGCCTGAACTTGTAACTATGGGCACACATCACTGTGGCTTGCTAAACCCCAGGTGTTTAATGAGAATATTAATTTACCTTTCTTAACTAGAACTACTATTTTTTTAAGGCAGAAAGGGGAATAAGCATGTAGTTTAAAAATCATGATGATCAGTCATCACAATTCCATAAATATTACATGTGCACTGACTAAAGATAAAGATTCTTTGCTCAATAACTTTAAAGATATTGTCATTAAACAAGTTCATTTATTTAGTCATAGGATTTCTAAAATAGGTAATAACAATAGTACAGAAAAAATAGCCCTAAAAGGTATCTCTGGCTTCTTTTGATTGTCTTATAAAATAACATTAAATTTTTGTTGTTACTCATAAAGGCTAAAGTACCAGTCATTCTTCTAAAACTGAAATATAACCATTAATAGTTGATGTTTTCCATTCTCTGTCTTATGGGCTTCTTTGGTATATTACATAACTGTATCATTCCAGACATTTCTAAGTTGTAGAAGTGTTCACATAAAGTTTAAAAAATGATAATCCTTTTCTAATTCTGACCTTACTAAATTTAGTCAACTTTCTGGTTCTGGAAGGCACATTCTGAACATAAACAAAGTTTTACTGGCATGTGCTCAATTTATAAACACATACTAGCCAGAGTCATGAACTTTAGAGACAGTTCTCACAGTCTAAGTATTGACTAGTAACTTTCAACGGCTGCCACACTGCACTGGGTTGCCACCTGATATGAAAAATAAATGTCTGATTATGAAAACCTTCAACTGCAACAAATTGGTGAGGTACCACACCTAATTTCAGTTTTAAACTTTTTCTCATAAACATTAACACACAAGAACATTTATTCCATTCACTCTCAAAATCAGCCACGTGAACAAAGTACTTACTCCTTCTCCTGTGGGGATTTGCCCATTGATGTTAAGAGTTCGAAAGGGGGAGTGAGTAGATAAGCGTTTATCCCATTCACTAGGCTGAGGTTCTGGTACAGACTCCATGAAGTTCTTCTTCAGCTCACTAATGCTAGCATGATGTTTTTTGATCTCTTCTTGACTTTTGTCTAAGTCCTACAGTTGAAGGACAAGATGCAAGACAATAAATAATAGGGACAAAAAACATACCAAGAGCAACTCATCAGTTGGCTACTGGTAGAAAACACACCACATCCAGGATAAATATTACTAATCCATAAAGTGCATTCAAATTAGAAAACTACAATATAGTATTTTTTTTTTAAATCAAGGTGCTTTTTTTTTTTAGAAGCAGTAAAGCATCATAACCCCATAGCTCTAGTTATGTAACCCACAAAGAGCTCAATCAATTTTATGACTCTTCTTCCCAATATGATGTGAAACCAGATCTCCAACTCCTCATCCCAAGCAGGTAATCCCATAATTCAATTAGCCCCAGTTTGATAAGAGCAAATCTAGGCTCAGCTCAAGCAGGATGGAGAAAGTAATAAAGACACAAACTATTAAATGAAGGACCTGGTGAAAGATTCAACTTCCACCATTGTACCTTGGTGAGTTGTAACAATAAAATACATGTCTACTGAGATTTTTTTGTTTCTGTAATTTTTAGGAGATGTTTGTTCTTTTTGATAAACAAGCATACCTCTTTTTGATATAAGAACATTTTGTTAAAATTCCTAATGCCTTCAGAATCCTACTATCTGAAAAACTCAGTAAGGGATACGTAATGTAATGACTTCCCTTGTCAATATTATTTCCACAAGCTAAAAGTCTTCATTTTCTAGCTGCTTCATTCCTAGTACAAGTCAAAACAGGGACATTCTGGAGTAGAGAAAATAGCTCTGTGGCAGATTATTTCCTAGCCTGTGCAAGGCCCTAGGTTCAGTAGCAGCACCAAAAAAGGGGAGGGGCATTTTGCAGTAATTTTCAAAGGACTTGGGGTGACAATAAGAGTTCATCAAATGGTGGACAACTAGAGGAGGCAAACTCTGAAAAGGCATCTAGGGACAAATGATCAAAACCAAGGTAAACAAAGCATGAGCTGGAAATATTCAGATATACATAAAAATAGAGTGTAATAGCTTTCAAAAAGGATATTTGCCCAAAATAGTTTAGCAAACACTTTTTTTTTTTTTTTAAGTAAACAACACTTGAAGACAAAGATACAGTGGTCTCTGTCCAATTGAGCTTCCAAAAATCTTAAAACTTTAAACACAAGATCATAAATATTTAGAGCCCATCACCTGATGACTGTAAAAACTTGTTTTTTCAAGTATCAAGAGAGCTCTGTATCCAAGAAAATCAAAATAACAAAAATATCTCCCAATATGCTGTTAATTTGGGGATTATTCTCTTTTTGGTTTCACATTGGGAAAAAGAAAATTCAATCGACTTGTTCAAGAATTTTTCTAAGGGCAACATTGGCCTCTATTAAACAAACCTTTTCAAAAATAACATCAAAGAAAACTAGCATTGAGCCGGGCGTGGTGGCTCACGCCTGTAATCCCAGCACTCGGGAGGCTGAGGCAGGAGGATTGGTGAGAGTTCGAGACCAGCCTGGGCTACAAAAGTGAGCTCAAGGCCAGCCTCAACTGCATAGCGAGACCTTGTCTCAAAAAGACAAAAAAAAAAAAAAAAAAAAAAAAAAAAAAAAAAAAAAAAAAAAAAAAAAAAAAAAAAAAAAAAAAAAAAAAAAAAAAAAAAAAAAAAAAAAAAAAAAAAAAAAAAAAAAAAAAAAAAA
>PVJA010001281.1:5361-29840 GCA_004027025.1 Myocastor coypus | reverse complement strand
GGCATGCACCACCATGCCCAGTGTCATCTGCCATCTCAGTGTACCCCAAGGGTGAAGCCAGCATGGCATACCGGGGATCAAACCCTGGTTCCTGCATCTACCTAAGCAGGCACTTTAACCCACTGAGCTCTCTGGTCAGCCCATAACAATGATATTGATTCTAGCAATATTTATTCAAAAATTTCAGTTATCACCGTCATCTGTTTTTTGTGTTTTCTTTTTAAGACTCATGTATACTCAGTTGATATCAAAGAGAAAACTAACCAAGAAAGGGCAACCATGCTCAGTAATTTTTGCTTGCTGGGACAAAATCTGAGTCTATCTTATGAATAAAAAGCTTCACTAAGGGGAGCAATAGTTTGTACTTTTGTTTATTTTTTTTCTTGTTTCAGAACTTGTTTGTTTGTTTATTTTTATGGCCGGCTCAGCCTGTCCCGAGGGCAGGGTTGGCGAAGCATGTAGTGCTGGGGATCGAACTGGTGGTCCCTGAAGCTGCCCAAGCTCTCCTAAGCAGGCGCTTTAGACCACTGAGCTATCTTGCCGGGCCCATAGCTTGTACTTTTGATCCAGCTAAAAGCAAGAAAAACATGTTGGTCAGCTAAATGAAAGCATAAATAAGCCCACTTAAAAGACTCAGTATTGGGCCAAGCAACTGAGACCTACCAGGCATGTGAGGCCCTGGGACTCAGCTCTGACTGGAAATCAACCTGTTTGGGGCAATTTAACATATTTGGGAGGATTAAAAGTGTGACTTGACAAAACAAAACTTAGCAAGAGATGCTATGCCAAAGTCGTAACTCTGAGTTAACATCTTAATAAGACAGACAGGTGACTTGTTACTTTTCTTGCCTAGCTTTCAATTGGCTTAGAACTGGAGAAAATAAAATTTCCAATAAAATGAATAGCTTCTGAGGGAGCTTTCTCCATCTTCCTTAGCTGGCTTTGATGGAAACCTGTGGGGGCACAGAGTAAAATTAAGATCTCAAAGGGACCTGTTCCAAATAGAACTTGTCATAGACATTTGTTACAGGTTCTCTCTGGAGATGGAGGAGGAGGTGGTAGATCTAAAAATGAATTCGACCTTATTTGTGCCAGAACAAAGCATTAGTGAGGGTGGGGGAGGAGGAGCTGGGGAGGAGGGATGTTTTTTTAAAAAAAAAAATACCCTGCCAGGTGACAGATAACTTGAGAGAATTTCCTTATGGGGAAAAACACTTTTAAAAATAGCTAAAGAATGATGGTCAGTCAAATTATTTTGGCTGTGTTGAGGTTAAGCAATTTTTGATGCCTATCATCTTACAATTTTAGAAATAATCAAACCAAACACTTCATTAAATTTAAAATGCTCTCAAAAAGTAGTTAGTAGTTTTAATTTTTCAAACACACAGTTATTTAGAAATCTCCTCTCATGGCTGTCAGTGAAATGCTTGGGGGAAAAAAAACACACCACACACAAGGACTTTGTGAGTCTCAGAAGCGATAACACACCTTAGAAGAGATGACAAATATATGATTGGTACTGTGGGTTCCAGTTAAGAAGCAGCATTGAAGAAGGGGGACTAGTGAGGAAGTGTTCAGGTTTGGGGGAGGGCTACACTACTGGCTTGAGACAAACATTTAGTTTATTATTTTTTTTTCTTGTTTCAGAACTTTTGTTTATTTATTTATTTCTATGGCCGGCTCAGCCTATCCTGAGGGCAGGGCCGGCGCAGTATGTGGTGCCAGGGATTGAACCATGGTCCCTATAGCTGCCCAAGCCTTCCCAAGCAGGTGCTTTAGACCACTGAGCCATCCTGCTGGGCTCCAAGATTTAGTTTTTAAGATTGATGCATCTGAGGGTCCAGAAAAAAAAAAAATCATGTTACATAAGATGTACGTAAAATACTTGGTATTGCACCTATCTTATGGTATGTTTAATGAAAGCTGGCTGTAATTTTTGCTACTTTTATCAAAGTTCCATACATCTAGCAGGTATTCAAAAATACAGGAATTTAGCAAAAATAAGATGAAGTTAAATAATTACTAGAGGCCATATTAAGCCAAAAGTCTGTTTTCAAAAGTTTCTTAAAAGTTCCAGTTTAGTACTACTGCATTTAATACCTGGTCACCTTATAGATATCAGTTAAAAATGTGATCTCTTCCCTGCTCATCTCACTTAAGAGTAGATCCTTTTCGTTAGTATAGCACACTACTTGTTTTCTAGTTTTTATAATAACTATAATTACTTTATTGATATTTATTTATATATTAATTGTTTCTCTCCTTCCCAGTTTTCCATATTGTAAGCCTCCTGAATGCAAGAACTATGTTAATCTTTCTATAATATACATTTCTTTTTATTTATTTTAATAAGCAGAACACATTTATTGAAGGAAAGAAAGCTCCTGTCCAAGAGAGAGAGAGAGACAGGAGGGGGGTCCTGAGTGGGTGTCCCCTACATTTCCATTTATTTATTTATTTATTTTAGAATTTTATTCTTTTTTTTTTTTCTTGTTTCAGAACTTTTGTTTATTTATTTTTATGGCCGGCTCAGCCTGCCCTGAGGGCAGGGCTGGCACAGCATGTGGTGCCGGGGATTGAACCGCGGTCCCTGCAGCCGCCTAAGCTTTCCTGACCAGGCGCTTTAGACCACTGAGCCATCCTGCCGGGCCCTACATTTCCATTTCCATTTCCATTTATTTATTTATTTATTGGCAAGACTGGGGTTCAAACTCACGATCTTGCACTTGCCAGGCAGGCACTTGTGCCACGGAGCTATCTCCCCAGCCCCCCTACACCCCCTACATTTCCTTTTAAAGTGAAGTTAAATCCTTTTTTTTTTTTTAATATTAAGCTTTTCTTTTTTATTCACTCATTTTTATGGTCGGCTCAGCCCACCCTGAGGGCAGGGCTGGCACAACATGTGGTGCCGGGGATCAAACTGCGGTCCCTGAAGCCGCCCAAGCTTTCCCAAGGAGGCGCTTTTAGACCACTGAGACATCCCATCGGGCCCCCAGTGAAGTTAAATCCTTGATGTAAGAATTTATATTCACTTATGGTTCTGTCTCGAATGGAATTTTAAGATAATCTGGCCACAGGCTTCCGTATGAGTTATTTTATTTTGTTTTGCTGTCTTTTTTGAGACAGACTCACTATGCAGTTTAGGCTGGCTTTGAACTCACTTTGTAGCACAGGCTGCCCTCAAGCTCTTGCAATTCTCCTGCCTCAGCTTCCCACATGCTGGGATTACAGGCATGTTACCCCCATGCCTGGCTTGCATGAGTTTCTTTAGGATATGTAAATTAACTCGATCTCAATTTTTCTACATGGAATGATTTCACTTATTTTAATTTTTCTTCATCTACCTCCCTAATCTAAGTAGTTTTACATTTTCTTATCCAAAGTGAGTGCCCAAGTGAGAGATAAAGTAGACTTTATCTCTAGATTGATATAGATCTGATGAAAAAATCTGAGCAATATAATATGAATGTAATATAATTTTTAAGGAAAATGATCTTAAAATTCCTATGGAAGAAAGTATGGTATTATTGCTGAATGGGAAACAGTGTAGTTTAATAAAAATATATAATTCCTAATTTAAATCCAATCTACCAGCTCTGTGACCATAAAGTATTTTTGTAGGCTTCAATTTTCTAATCTTTAAAATAAAAATCTCATTCTCACAAACTTGTTTTCATAATTAAACCTCTTACAATAACTGTTCATTAAAGACTAGGCTCTTTCTTACCATCTAACCTTTCTTCAGTAATTTCCTACTATCTCCATTATTTTAAGACCACTCAAAATTGTGACTATATTTGTATATTCTTTCATTTTAGGTCAAACTTGATTTTTTTTCTTTCATCTTAGAAAGAAAAGAAGTGAAAAATTTCCAGGGGCATATAGAAGCTTAAATATTCTTGGCAAATGCAGGAACTTCTAGCAATGATGGAGAACTTTCTGCATGTAGGTAAAACAATGGAGCAATGAAAGGAAGAGGTAGTCCCAATCATATATTTTTTAAAAAATAGTATGAAAGATGAAAACTAAAAAAAAATCAGAAGGACAGATGGCTGCGTATCTTCATGT
The DNA here is from genome assembly GCA_004027025.1 of Myocastor coypus. Taxonomy (NCBI): domain Eukaryota; kingdom Metazoa; phylum Chordata; class Mammalia; order Rodentia; family Myocastoridae; genus Myocastor; species Myocastor coypus. Next base: position 25,772 of record PVJA010001281.1, on the reverse strand, counting down.
TTACCAACATGCAAAAGCATTTTAAACCTAAAAATCTCTCATGCAATGGCATGCAAAACCAAATGCAGTGTAGAATGAAGAGAAGGGATTCAGTGAAGAATGCAGAAGATCCAGGCAACCAACTGAAATAAGCTTCAAGTTCATACAAACCTCCAACATTAAATTGCTATGTCTGATATAAATGTTTTCACCATCTAGTCTCTCTCTCTTTTTCTGTGAAAATGAAAGGGGAAAAACAGAAAAGCATAAAAAAATTAAAATGTTGTTCTTGCGGGAAAAACTGCTAATTGGCAAACAAACAAAAAAGAAATACTTGAAATTAAATGTCCGCAGCACAGCAGATGCCAACATGGGATGGCCACAGAACCACAAGGACACGAAGAACTTGATTACCACTGGAAAATGAATGACCTTGTTTGTGAATGATGAAAGACTGTGATGATGTTATTTAAATAGACAGTGCTCCTAGCTTCATTGACTTTTTGTTTTTGTATTTAGTACAGGGTTACAGGGTCTCACTACTTAGATGGGACTGACAGTGATCCTTCTGTTTATAGCCTCCCAAGTGCTGGGGTTACAGGCATGTGCCACAATGCCCATTCTCCACTGACTTCTTATATAATGTTGTTTTATGTTTAGTTTTAGGATTGAACTGTTTGAATGTTACCCTAAAATAAAGACTTTAAAAAGTTTTTAGCAGGACTGGGGAGATAGCTCTGTGACACAAGCGCCTGCCTGGCACCCAAGTGTAAGGTCATGAGTTCAAACCCTGGTCCCACCAAAACAAAACAACAATAAAAAGTTTTTAGCTAGGTGTGGTGGCCCATGCCTATAATCCCAGCACTTGGGGGACTAAAGTGGGAGAACCACTGTGAGTCTAAGAACAGCCTGCACTACAAAGTGAGCTCAAGGCCAACCTGAACTGCAGAATGAGACCCTGTCTCAAAAAAAAAAAAAAAAAAAAAGCTTTGAAATCTCACATACCAATCAGTAAAGAAATGCTTTAAAATCATTATTTAGCATTTTAGAGGTATTTCACATTTATGAATACTCTAGTATGTTGATCTCTAATACTTTTAAGAAAAAAGATCAAACAGCATTTTATAGCTGGCAAGCTAATAATACATCCAGTAAGAACTGATTTATCCCACTCTAGCAGGGAAGAATGAGGCACACAGCAAACTCATCAAGGACACCGGAAGGGGGCCAGGGATATAGCTCAGGAGCACAGCACCTGCCTGGCAAGCATGCGGTTGAGTTCAGCTCCCATTACCAAAAACAAAAACAAAAGAACACTGGGAGTTGTTACTCGGATGAATTCTATGATAAATATGAATAAAATACTGTCAATGACTCCACACATATCATTATGGAATAGTTTTTTTTTTTTTTTTTTTTTTTACAAATTTGAATATGAAGAGTAAGTTTGATCCTCATTTCAGTTTGTTAAAACATCTTTTCCTATTGAAAAGTTTAATAAAAACTTTCAAAAACAGTACAGTATAGTATAAGATGATAATTTCTTTGGCATACACACACACACACATGCATATATATATTTGCTCTTTTAAAGTAACTTCTGATTAGGAGAAATCAATGAATGGAAGGATCACTGTCTTTTTAATGCACTGTAAGTCAGCACAGATGAAAGGGCAGTGTAGTTTTGTGAAAGTGAAAAACGGCTAACCTTCCTCATTCTTATCAGATCTTCAGTTTTTTCTGCAAGCTTCTGTTTTGCCATAATTTAAAAGGAAAAAAATGAGAAAATATTGGCTCAGTGAAGTCTGTTTGAACCTTTGTTATATTTTATTTTTAAGGAGAGGGGACAAAGGGAGAAGAAAAAAATCTGAAAGGTCGAGGGAAAAAGGAACACATGGCCTGTTGGCACAAACCTGTGTTTGGTCACCATTTGAGGTGGGTACTGTGACCTCGATGTGGGTTTTTTCCACCTACATTTAAGAAATAAAGTGGTAAAAACAATTTAGGTTAGTAGGTTTCCATGAATAGCATTGTTTCCAAATAAGCTGCATGATTAAGCTGGTTGGAAATGTCAGCAGGTAACCATGATGTAGCCTTATAGGTGTAACAGCCAAGGACATAACTCCCAGTGGCAACATGTTCATTTACTATCACATTTTCAAGGATAAATGCACAGTATGACAAACCAATTATCAAAAGGTAAAGGTAATCTAAGAAAACATTTTAATATTTATTAATAAAAATTACTCACTAAAAATAAAAACAGGCTTACTTGATACTATGGGCATATATTTTGTTTTGCCTTTTTTGGTAAGATCTGGAAGTTTTTTTTTTTTTTTTTTTTTGGTGGGGCTGGGGTTCAACTCACAACCTTGCACTTGCCAGGCAGGCACTTGTGCTTCAGAGCTATCTCCCCAGCCCCTGGAAGTATTTTAAATAAAATTTAAAAACAAATTTACAAATGAAGAGGTAAATATTAATATATATGACAGAAATACAGATAATTTTATAGTTAAAACACATAGGTAATACATCACATATGATAAACAAAAACATAGGACTTTATTAGTTCATCAGTATATTTAAGGAGGCAGTTTACTCTTTGGCTTATCACACAATAAAACATCAAAGTAAGCTTCACCCAAATTATAACTGACATATGCAATTACTTCCACGACTTATATATACATAATACACACAGGTCTTAGCTACAATACTTAACACTCTGCAATCTTCTCTTTGAACAGCTGGAACCTATGTTCGGTGATAGGGCAAAACAACAGTATGAAATGAATAGATAAGGTAGCCCTGAAATATCTTTAGCAATAGTCACTTTATTTAATACAGAATATGGAGCAAATATTAAAAATCTAGACAGTGTAACAAGAGGAATTATTATTACAAAATTAGAAAAACTGTTGTTATTAAGGATTGTGTCAATTATTTTCTATCATAAAATTCTTTTCTTTTCTTTTTTTTTTTTTTTTTTTTTTGCAGTACCGGGGATTGAACTCAGAACCCTGTGCTGGCCAGGCAGGCACTCATCCTACTGAGCTATCTCCCTGGCCCTATCATAAAATTCTTTATAGAACTTCAATCTGTGGTTTTGCCATTTTCCATTTAGTCACACTTAGCATTACTCTGGAGTACAGTGTTGTGCTACTTTCTCTAGAACTGAATATAGAAAATAAGATAATATCAAACTTGGTAACACTGTCAAATCATTTTCTTTCCTTACAGCATATGGTACCAGGGATCAAACCGTGGTCCCTGTGGTTGCCTAAGCTTGCCTAAGCAGACACTTTTAGACCACTGAACCATCTTGCTGGCCCCAGCATTGTCAAATCATAAGCACATGTGGCTACAGCCCTTTTTACTACCAGGGTTGCTAACAATTGAGTTGTTTCTATCCTGAATTTGGCATACTTGCTGTGTGGTCACTAATAGGCATTTCATTTGTCTAATTCAAACGTTCATACTAAAAAAAATGGAGATAATGTCTTCACTTAATTATGTACACTTAACAAACAGTACTTTTAAATTATTTTATAAAGTTTAAAATCTTTAAATGAAAAATGAGCCGGGTGTGGTGGCACATGCCTGTAATCCCAGCACTTGGGAGGCTGAGGCAGGAGGATCGATGTGAGTTCAATATAATCCTGGGCTACAAAAGTGAGCTCAAGGCCAGCCAGAACTGCATAGTGAAACCCTGTCTCAAAAAGACCAAAAAAAAAAAAATAAATAAATACTATTATTATAGGGGCCAGGGAGTTATCTCCATGGCACAAGTGCCTGCCTGGCAAGTGCAAGGTCATGAGTTCAAACTCCAGTCCTGAAAAAAAAAAATGAATAATGAGTCTAGGTCTATATCAATCCAACAACAGGAAATTGAGAATCGCTATTTCTCAATTGAGCACAAAGTGAAAACAAAACTGGGCACAGTGGCTCATAGTTCCCACTACCTGGGGATGGCTTGAGCCCAGGAGTTTGAGGCCAGTCTGGGCCACATAAAAAGACTATATCTCAAAAAAACAAAAAAGGAAAAAATAAAGAATTACTGGAGGGAGGGAAGGAAAGAGGGAGGGAGAGAGGGAATGCAGAAGAAAAGCTGAGTAGTAACAGTAGCTCTGTGTATGTTCCTACACAGATTAACTAGTACTGCTTCCACATCTATGGAGCAGACCTTGTTAACCCACAATGACCAAAAGGTATCCTAATCTTGTACCAAAGTAGTGTAAAATAATGCAATTTATAGTAACAAGGCTATTTTATTATTACTGTTGTTTTATAGAACACACATGGTTGCAAGTAAATGTCGTAAGTATTTCCTTACTGCTACCAATAAAATCAACTCAAAATTCACCCTTAACTCTGACTCTACTAGTACAGTGGTAGGTTACCAGAAGTGGCTTTAGCTGTATTGCAACACAAGATTCTCAAAACAAGTACTTACACAGAATTAATTGCCAAAATAAATGCTCCCCAAATTCTTTTTTTTTTTTTTTTTTTTTTTTTTTTTTTTTTTTGTCTTTTTGAGACAGGGTCTCAGTATGCAGTTGAGGCTGGCCTTGAGCTCACTTTTGTAGCCCAGGCTGGTCTCGAACTCACACCGATCCTCCTGCCTCAGCCTCCCAAGTGCTGGGATTACAGGCGTGCGCCACCACGCCCGGCCTTCCCCAAATTTTTAAAAAAGCTACTACAACAAACAAAAACAAAAAGATCCCCCTCCCAACACATTTAAATGAAGAGAATAGACCTAACCTAAGAGAATTCTCTTTATTCTGGAGCAGTCCCAAGAACAAAGGGAATATATTTTTGAAAATACTTGTGTGTGTCTTATAAGCAAAAGCAGAACAAGCAAGCAGAAAGCCTACAGAATCTAAGTTTATTCAGGAAGATTACCTTGATAACTCCAATAATCTAACATTTCCTGTTAATATAAAAACAGAAGGATAGTCAAACATGCTGGGTGACATACTGTAACATCAAAAATGGAGTAGGAGAGGCCAGGGATATAGCTCAGTGGCATAATGGTTGCTTGGCAAGCACAAGGTCCTAAGTTCAATTCCTGGTTCCAACAACACAAAAACAAAGTGTACCAAAAATGAAATAGATAATGTAACATTACAAAGATATTATTTAAATAGGCATGATAGCATATGACTGTAATCCCAGTTTCCTGGCAGGCTGAGGTGAGAGCATCACAAATTTGAGGCCAGTCTGGACCACTCTCAAAACGAAAGAGCAAAAGGGCTAGAATACGGTAACTCAGTGGTGGGCATATGCCTAGCATGTAGGAGCACCTAGATTTAAAAAAAAGATCGTACAATGTTGTGAACATTTGGCTAAGTACCAAAATGCAAGCCTCCACTAACCATTCAAGCTTCTCCTTTTTCTTATGTAGATTCAAGATAAGTCTCAAAAGGACACCAAAACTGTATTTCATATTTGACAGATTTTAGAAAAGAATATAGTCAGATGATTGTCCACTGCTTTATAGAGAAACTATTGATTTGGCTCTAAAAGAACAGGGCTAATTATATGCTAAGAATAGTAAGATCTCAGATATATATAGATATATATCTGATATATATCTATATATATATATATCTATATATATAGATATATATCTATATATATATATACATATACATACATACATATATTTTTTTAAACATACATATTTTTTTTTCCGGTACCAGGGATCAAACTCTAGGCCTTATGCTTGCCAGGCAGGTGCTAAACCTACTGAGTTATCTCCCCCGTCCCCAAAATATAATTTTTATCATGACTGAGTTTCACAATTCCTGTTGGCAACAGTGAGACCTATGTTTAGTTCAATAAACCTGGTCTAGCACCTCAATTCCACCACTCCTTAAACATGCTTAAAAAGCTTAGAGACATATAAAAGATTAGCCCAGTAACTATTACTTCTGGCAAATTTGCTAATTAATTTGGTGATTTTTCAACTCAGTTCAATGACTGTAGGTACAATCAGCTCATAATTGTAAGCAATTAAGCAACATAACTTTTCTTCTTCTTCTTCTTTTTTTTTTTGCAGTACTGGGGATTGAACTTGGGGCCTTCAGCTGGCCAAGCAAACACTTATGCTGTCATAACCCTTTTATAGAGGATCTTCCTTTTCTGTAATGCTGTTTAAGATTTAAATCACATAAATGTGTTTTATGTAACATGTATTCTTTGGAAATATACATACATTTAAATCAGGAAAAAAAAATATATATATTTGTCATTGCGGTCCTAGGGGTTGAACTTAGGGACTTCATGATAAGCTACGTTCTCACTCCTTGTTTTTGTTTAGTTTGGTTTGGTTTTTTGAGACAGTCTCACCAGGTCAATAAATTGTCCATGGAGAACTTGTGACCTTCCTCCCTCAGTCTCCCGTAGCACTAGGATTATAGGTATGTGCTACTACACCTGGCCTCAAACTATGTTTTAATCATAACAGCCAAGCTGACTTTTAAGCAATGTGGGGATTTCAACTACTTCATTCTGAAAGAACGAGGAAGAAATCTGTTGTGATTCTGTAAGACTTAGTTGCTCTGAGAACCTTTTTGGTAAAGGAATTAAAACCTGTAAGTCAGCAAGTCAGTCAGCTAAATATGTAGCTTCAGAACATACCTTCCACGCTTCTGTGGGCTCTGGTTCAGCTTGCTCAGGTGGCTCCTCTTCCTTTTTCACGTCAACCTTTGCTATTTCCTTCTGTGTTTTTCTGACAGATGCCCCTGGGACACCACCTTCGGTGACTTCACTCTGAGCTATGGCTGGTGCAGAGGTGGGTCGAGGACTTCGGTCTGCGGAATCATTACCTGTTGCTATATGAGAAAGGAGAAATAGAAAAATAGGTGACATGAGCCAGCATGCTGCTTTAAAGTTACAGGAGAAATCACTGTGAATCTAGGACACATACAAATGTGATGAAGTCCAGGGGCCCATCACACAGAAATAAGAAATAAATTACTAGCCCTGTCCCAGGCAACTGGTGGCAGCAAGATAGAGCAAGATATCCTCAATAGAAAAGCTAAAATATATTAACAATCTTATTCCATATACTAAATTCAGGTGAGAAAAAGCAAAGTATAAAAGAAATTGAAAACCAGGCATGGTGGAACATGCCTGTAATCCCAGGAGTAGGAGGTAGGAGATTGCCACAAATTCAAGGCTGGCTTAGGCTACACAGTGAGTTTAAACCCAACCTGAACAATATAGTGAAGAAAAAAAAAAAAGAAAGTGAAAAATCCTTATTACCATTAACACTGTTTTAAACCAGGGATTGAAATCAGGGCCTTCACAATGTTACACTGCCAGATCTTCTCCTTTTTAAATTTTTACTTTGCCGGGCGTGGTGGCACACGCCTGTAATCCCAGCACTCGGGAGGCTGAGGCAGGAGGATCGCTGTGAGTTCGAGACCAGCCTGGGCTACAAAAGTGAGCTCAGGGCCAGCCTGAACTGCATAGTGAGACCCTGTCTCAAAAAGACAAAATAAATAAATAAATAAAAAATTAAAAAAAAATAAATAAATTTTTACTTTGACACAGGGTTGCTAAGTTCCTCAGGCCAAGCTCAAGTTTGTGATCTCAGAGTGCTGTGACTTAAGGCATGCATCCAGTTTAAAAGTTCTTTTTTTTTTTTTAAACAGGTCTCAGCCGGGCGTGGTGGCGCACGCCTGTAATCCCAGCACTTGGGAGGCGGAGGCAGGAGGATCGGTGCGAGTTCGAGACCAGCCTGGGCTACAAAAGTGAGCTCAAGGCCAGCCTCAAAAAAACAGGTCTCACTATGCAGCTCAGATGTGTAGTGATCCCTCTGTTTTCAGCCTCACCAGTGCTGGAATTACAGATGCATGCCACACACCGGGACTCATTGGCCAGCTAAGCACGCCAAGGTCAGGGCCAGGTCAGGGATTGAACCTTGGCCACTGTGCTTGCCTAAGCAGGTGCTTAGTCCACTGAGCTATCTTACAGACCCTACATCCCGTTTAGAAAACTCATTCACCTTATAATGGTTTAGTTTTGCAATTGTAGCCTGTGGAGAAAAAAGGGGGTTGCAGGGTGATTAAGTATGTTTTCTCCCACGAAACCTTTTGAAATACAGATTCATTTATTTCTAGATGGTTTCAGGAACCTAAAAGTATGTTCTAGCAAAAAAGAATTATCTGATTTCTTCTGTGAAGCCTCAATGGAGTGATTATGAAACTATTTGATAAATTGTTCTTTTGGGGTTGGGGAGATAGCTCTGTAGCATAAGTGAATGCCTGGCAGGTGCACCACAGTGCCAGAAAAAAAAAAAAAAAAAAAAAAAAAAAGTTCTTCTAATAAGACACGTACTACTTTTTGATGTTTCTAAGGGCAAATCTTTGAGCCAGACATTTATCCTTTCAATAATAACCATTAATTTCAAATCTTTAGCCCTTGGCTCTAAAACCAAAACATAAACACCTTTTGAGTTTTGTCTTTCAGATTCTTAGCAATGTCTATTAGTCCCTAAAACACATAAAGCAACAGTTCCCAACTGGGAGTAAGTTTTGTCTCTGAGAGCATTTGCCAATGTCTAGACACATTTTTGGCTCTCACAATTAGGGAGTGGAGAGAAAAGAGGTGCATACAGACCAAGATTGCTGAACATTCGATGTATGGAAAAGGCTGCATGAACTGTTTTTGAGAAAATAAACAAAACAAACTGGTGAAGAAAAGCTTCAACTTTTCTTTTTTAAAACAGAATTAACTGTTTTGGTTTGGACTACTTGGCATCTAAATTTTAGATAGTTGACTTCAAAATACTGCGCTCCCACAGCCAAGTATGGTGGGTGAGGCAAGAGGAAGATCACCTTGGGCTTGAGGCCACCACCACCACCATCAAAGAAAAAGAAAGTCACTCACACTGATACTTATGGCTACTTTGTTGTGCTGTGTTGTGTTTTCTCCTAGGAATGGAGTCTGCAGAGCACTAGCCACATGAGTCACATCTCATCTTTTCTATTTTATGTTGAGACAGGTGTCTAGTTACTTTCTCATTGCTGAAATACAACATTCAACTTATCCACAATTGAAGGGAGAAAAGGCTTATTATATGGCTCACAGTTTGCAGAGATTTCATTTCCATAACTGGATGAGCTGAAGGCCAGGGAGCATAGCTTCAGGGCATGGTAGAAAAGCAACAGCTCACTTGTGGCAGCAGAAGCACAGAGCACTCAGCATGGACACAGGGAGACAGACCCTTCCGTGCTACACCCAGTAACCTTCCTACTCCAGGCTCCATCTCTTACCATCACTTTTAGCCATAAATTCATCAGAAGGCTAATTCACTGCTAAGTATCACACAATCCAATCACTTCCCAAAGGCCCTTCTATGAGTGCATGATGTTTTTGGAGGACATTTAGATATAAACCATACTAACAGGTCATTGCTAAATTGCCTAGGCTAACCTGGAACTTGTGATCCTCCTGCCTCAGTCTCCTATGTAGCTAGAGTTAAGGTGTGTGCCACCACACTTAGTTACTTATGGCTTTTACCTTCATTCTTTCAGGAATTAAGAAAAAACTCCCAGGGATGGGTATGATGGTATACACCTGTAATCCCAGCACTCAGAAGGCTGAAGCAGGAGAACTGGTATGAGTTTGAGTGGGTTTAAATCCAGTCTGAACCACGCAGTGAGACCTTGTCTCAAAAAAATACCTTGTATACATTTTATAGTTAGACTATACTTATCTGCCGGGTGTGGTGGTGCATGCCTATAATCCCAGCACTTGGGCCTGGTGGGATGGCTCAGTGGCCTAAAGCGCCTGTTTGGGAAAGCTTGGGCAGCTTCAGGGACCGCGGTTCGATCCCCGGCACCACATGCTGCGCCAGCCCTGCCCTCGGGGTGGGCTGAGCCGGCCATAAAAATGAGTGAATAAACAAACAAAGGTTCTGAAACAATAAATAAATAAATAAAATATAATCCCAGCCCTTGAGAGGCTGAGACAGGAGGATAGGTGTGAGTTTGAGACCAGCCTGGGCTACAAAACTGAGCTCAAGGCCAGCCTGAGCTGCATAGTGAGACCCTGTCTCAAAAAGACAAAAAAAAAAAAAAAAAAAGACTATACTTATCTGACATAATCTAGGAAAGAAAGTGTTTTCCAACATGATTTATTAACTTTAATAACAGATCACTATCCTTTCTTATACTCATTTTTAGAATTTTAATTCTTTTTCATGAAAATCTTCATTATTTCTCATTATATATTTTCCTTTCAAAATTTACTATCCTGTTGGGCATGGTAGCACATGCCTGCAATACCAGTATTTGGGATCCTGAGGCAGGAGGATCACAGTGAGTTTGAGGCCAGCCTGGGCTACATACATGAGTTCAAGCAAGCCTGCACTACATAAAGGACCATGCCACTAACAAAACACACATGCACAAGATAGCAAAAAACAAACAAACAAACAAACAAATAGCTGTCCTATAAATAACTTATTCTGATATTATCCTTCTTGGATGATATTATATTTATCATAATAAATAAGTCTTACATTTATAAGATATAAAAAAATTAAGTTTAAAAACTCCATAAACTGGAAGATTTAAAAATTGAAATTCATAATTATTTCATACATATATTGCCTAGAAAGAAAGTCTTATTATTCTGCAACTATCTCCAGTGAAAGTTTCTCAGATGATACATAGAAAAATAGGAGAAACATAAGAGCCACTCAACGTATCTTTCAGTGAAAAAATCTGTGGCTATTAAGGGTGTTCTGTTCCAATCAATGCAAGAATGGCAGATGGCAGACCAAACTTAACAAAACAGAGCAATGTGGCAAAATATTTTGCTCACAGTTGTGTAAAAGTATCATTATACATGTGTATTCACACCTCCTCTCAAAGAATTAATTTGACTGCCTGGCATTGTAGAAACATAGCCCATGCTTTCACCATGTGCTATTTTGCCACTTGAATTTGGTTTTAATCCAATGCTAATATTGCAGAGCCAAATGATTTATGTCTTCAGCATTCTGAGCTTGGCAATCTCAGCTATATACAGTAAAGGAGGAATAGATCTAAAAAGTGACAGAGGCAGACACAGTTAAGAGATTAGACAAATAATAGCATTATTATGAACAGCTTTGATAATAAAAAGGCAAAAATCAAGTCGTGCACTTTCAGCACAAGCTCACTTCACACACAGCAGGGTGATTTATAGCAAGGAACACAATCTTACAAGCATCAGTTTCACTATAGGTAAAAGCGGAAGATATGAACTCCAGAGAATAGGGGCCTGGCGGGATGGCTCAGTGGTCTAAAGCGCCTGCTTAGGAAGGCTTAGGTGGCTGCAGGGACCGCGGTTCCATCCACAGTACCACATGCTGCACCTGAGCCGGCCATAAAAATGAGTGAATAAACAAACAAAGGTTCTGAAACAAGAAAAAAATAAATAAATAAAAAATTCTTTTTTTTTTTTTTTTTTTCTTTTTGAGACAGGGTCTCGCTATGCAGTTGAGGTTGGCCTTGAGCTCACTTTTGTAGCCCAGGCTGGTCTCGAACTCGCACTGATCCTCCTGCCTCAGCCTCCCGAGTGCTGGGATTACAGGCGTGCGCCACCACGCCCGGCAATAAATAAAAAATTCTTAAAAAAAAAAGAACTCCAGAGAATAGTTGGGGGAGGGATAATGAAAAGATCTAAATATATTTTATGAACTCTCAATAAATTCTATGATATTTGAGTCCTTATATATCTCTAGTAATGAGTTAGTATCTAAAGACTATGTTGGGCAAAACTAACTTATGTACACATGACAAGTAATTAAAAGATCACCTGGGAACCCTGGAGAGTGCCAAATTCCTTTAATTTTCTCAACAGACAATAAACCATGGGTCACAATAAAGTATTATGATGGAGATTAGTTTTTATAAAAACAGCTTTACTGGGCCAGCAAGAGAGCTCAGTGGACTAAGCACCTGCTCAGGCAAGTGCAGGAACCAGGGTTCGATTTCTGGCATATCATTCCCTCCCCCTTTTCCAGGTGCACTAAGCCAGCCAAGACCCTGTTGGGTGGTGCACATCTGTAATCCCAGCACTGGGGAGGCTGAGAACAGGAAGATCACTACCAGTCCAAGCTGTGTAGTGAGATCCTGTACCAAATACATTAAAAAACAAACAAACAAACAAACAAAAAACAGCTTTATTGGTATATAAATTCACACATAATCCACTGCCTTAAAGTATTTATTTATTTATTTATTTATTTATTTATTTATTTTTTAATGAGCAGAACATATTTATTGAGGGAAAGAAAGCTCCTGTCCGAGAGTGGAACAGGAGTGGGGAGGGTCCTGAGTGGGTGGTCCCCCTAAAGTATTTAACTCAATTTCTTTGTATACTCTCAGTGTTAGAGGTAGTTATTCCCCCCCCCCCCCATTTTTGTGGTACCAGGGATCAAACTCAGGACCTTGCACTTGTCAGGCAGGTGCTTATGCTGCTGAGCTATCTACCTGGCCCTGGTAGTCATTTATTTTTTTAAACATGCTTGGCTTGAGGTTGAGGATGTAGCTTTGTGGCAGAGCACTTACATAGCATGGGCAAAGGTCCTGGGTTCAACCCCAGGACTACACACATTAAAAAACTTAAGCTTTTCAATTTCATTAATTCATTTGTTATCCATTATAAGACTCTAATGTATATATAGGGAACATGCAACTAAAAAATAATTCACTATCTGCCATTTTTGAAAGCCTGGACAAAGAAAAGTGCTGATGGTAATACTTTTATAGATCCACTAACTTCAGTTATTATATGGCTCTTTTAACTTCGTTCTTTATTGGAGAGTAAAACATAAAACTCAAACCCGGGCCCAGCAGGATGGCTCAGTGGTCTAAAGCACCTGCTTAGGAAAGCTTAGGTGGCTGCAGGGACCGCGGTTCAATCCCCAGCACCACATGCTGCGCCAGCCCTGCCCTCTGGGCAGGCTGAGCCGGCCATAAAAATGAATAAATAAACAAAAGTTCTGAAACAAGAAAAAAAAAATAAAAAAATTCTTAAAAAAAAAAACAAAAAACAAACTCAAACCCATCAGAGTGAAGACAGGCCTGGTGGCAGGAGGATTGCAAGTTTGCACATAGCCTGGGCAACTTTCTGACTTAGTGAGACTCTGTCTGAAAAATGTGATTTTAAATGGTGGTGGTGGTGGTGGGTACAGCACACACTTGGGAACATAGCTCAGTGCAAAGGCACCGAGGCTAATACTTGATACTGTAAACAAGCAAAAATGTATTTTTTTTTTTTTTTTTGGTGGTGGTGGTGGTGCTGGGGATCAAACTTAGAGCCTTGTGCATGTGAAGCAAGAACTCTATCACTGAGCCACATCCCCAGCCCAAACAAAAATACAGTGAGGATAGGGAAATTTAACTCCTAGTTCTAGCCGTTAGCAGCATGGCTTCTGCTAGTATGGTGCAGGCGCAACAGGGGCCAAACAACTGGCTCTTCCATTATCAGAGGGTCTACATGACTCATCAGAGGATCTTAAACAACAAAACAACACTGATGTATAAGTCCACCTCAAACAGATGCATGATCTGAGAATGGGGTTTAGATGCATATTTTGTTGTAAAGCTCCAAATAAGATAAGGATGTTTTCCTCTAGCTCTAGGGAATGTCGATCTCAAAGGGTTAATTTTATCTTAGCAAAAGAAGCTCTAGTTTAGCCTTTAATCTACCTTAGAGATATGAAATACTAAGGTAGTCAACTTTATATGACCCTGCCTGAAATGCTTCACTTGTTCACTCCTTCCCTACCCTTGTTAAGATGTTGTAAACACAAAAGAGCTAAGAGGAAAACAGAACTAACTACAAAGAAGCAGTCCTGGACTTCTTGAGTCAACAACCACAGTAGTCCATCATGGCTGCCATAGAAACCAAGGTATTAAGCAGAGATGAAACAAAGAATGAGGGTGGACATTTCTGATCTGTAACTGGGAAGGGTCTCATGGCTACCCTTATTAATAAAGCTGTTTTCTCCTAATTTTTGATCTGACGTGGAAATAATTTCACTGCTTCATAGTAACAGTGAGGGTAGCCGCTAGTCACTAGATAGATCAACTGCCCACACAGTTGTAAAACCCTAACAAGTCATGTACTTTTTTTTGTGACCAAGTTTCCTCATGAGTAAAACGAGAATTCCTATATGCTTCTTCCTGTTTACTAGGTTATTTTATTTTATTTTATTTTATTTTTGGGGACCAGGGTTCAAACTCACGACCTTGCACTTGCCCAGCAGGCACTTGTGCCTCGGAGCTATCTCCCCAGCCCCTACTAGGTTATTAATAGTAAATAAAAATACATGCAAATGATTTGAAAAACAAAAAGCATCCCCCCAAAACCTGAAAAATCCTTGTAACCTTTATTAGCCATTCTTGTGATTTAATACTTTTACCATAAAATGATGGTCTGAACTAGTTTGGTTCTCTAGATGGTGAAGCAGATGCTCTGAAACACAGTGCTCATTTGTATTATCCAAGTGAGGCCCCTTACAAAGCAACTGTTTTCTGAAAGTTTCCCTAGTGAATTTCTAGCATTGGCTTAGCTACCTTTTGTTGCTGAGACAAAATATTCAGCATTCGAAGGAGGGAACGTTCATTTTGGCTCACAGGTATGTAGAAGTTTCAGGCCCTCATGAGCTGGCTCCAAGGTAGGGTGGCATAGCAGAGGGGCATTGCAGTGGAAAAACAACAAAGCAGAAGGCCTCAAGAAGCAAAGGACCAAGGTAGCAAGCAACAGCAGCAGCCCTCTTTCTGTCTCATTATATTCTATGCAGGCTACTCATAGGGCAGGTAGCACTCACCTTGGGCAGTGTACCATAAATCAGTACTGATATCACATACTCCGAGCCGACTATTACCTCTGAAAAGCTCCAACTATGATCAAATAAAAGTCACATCTAGACACAAGCCATAGAAAGCATAGATGGCTGCTTTTCTTAAAGGATGATGGGCTCAAGGAAAAAAAATTCTCTTTGAAAAGGAGGATGAAGGGGCCCGGCGGGATGGCTCAGTGGTCTAAAGCGCCTGCGTGGGAAACCTTGGGCGGCTTCAGGGACCGCGGTTCAATCTCCAGCACCACATGCTGCGCCAGCCCTTGGAGCAGGCTGAGCCAGCCATAAAAATGAATAAACAAATAAAGGTTCTGAAAGAAGAAAAAAATGAATTAAAAAAAAAAAAAAAGAAAGAAAAGGAGGATGAAGATCTAGGAAAGGGTAGGAAACACAGTTCCATATGAACAGTTTCCAGTTCTTACATAAAATTATAAAACCATAACAAAAACAACTGTCATACTCATTTTGCAATACATGCAATTCAGGTGCTTAAGATATCCTGGAGCTGGGTGATGTTGCACATATTGTAATCCCAGTACTTTGGGACACTGAGGTTGGAGGATCATGAGTTCAAGCCCTGCCTGGACAATCTCATAACTTAGACAAAATTTTAAAATGCTGGTGATGTAGTTCAGTGGATTGAAACCCCAATATTACCACCATAAAAAAGAAAAGAAAGTATCTTCTAGTTCTAGCTTTGTGGCCTTAGGCAAGTAGGAAAGTCTTAAATTCTATGACTAGGTGGTAAGAGCAGTGAACATTAATGGATAATTATTTCAAGAAATTAGAAAAAGGACAGGTCTGTTGAAATGCAAAAAAAAAAAAGGTATAAAGTTATGTGAATTAAATTTTAAAATAATACAATAGGAAAAAAACTTAAGAGTTGGTTCAGTGGAAAGATCACTAAAATTAATAATCTCTAACAGGGGCTGGGAAGACAGCTTAGTGGATAAGTGCTTGCCTGGCAAGTATAAAGTCCTGAGTTTGATCCTTGGTACCATCAAAAAAAAAAAAAAACCCAAAAAACAAAAAAACATACTCTAACAGGACTATTCCAGAAAAAACAGGTTCAGCTTACCAATATTAGGAACAGAAATAGGGACATTGTCATAAATCATACAGATATTAAAAAGATACCCAACTTTATATTAATAAACTTGAAAAGTTAGATAGCATAGACAATTCCTAAAAAACACAATTTACCAAAATTTAATCAAGAACTAGTGTCCTTTCATAGTCCCTTATCCAATAAATACATTGAATCTATAATTACAGAATCTTTTCACAAGGTGTCTAGAACCTCATGGCTTCAGAGATGAATTCTCCAAATGTTAAGGAAAAATGACAACAGGTTTTTACAAACTCTTCAAGAGAAGAAGAAACATGGCACTCCTTTGCAGTAGCTCAAACTCATGATGAGATGCCTGCTTTCAGCCTCCCCAGCACTGGGATTACAGGTGTGTGTGACTAAGTCTCAACTCTGGCCAGCTCAGTGCAGACCAGGGGCAGGGCTGGCACAGCATGCTGGGGGATCAAACCCAGT
Organism: Myocastor coypus; assembly: GCA_004027025.1. Taxonomy (NCBI): domain Eukaryota; kingdom Metazoa; phylum Chordata; class Mammalia; order Rodentia; family Myocastoridae; genus Myocastor; species Myocastor coypus. The sequence goes on along the minus strand of PVJA010001281.1, from coordinate 9,381 downwards.
CCCTACATCTGCCTAAGCAGGTGCTTTAATCTGCTGAGCTACCTGGCCGGCCCTTTTTATTCCTTTAGGAGACAGGGTCTCACTATGTAGTTCAGGCTGGCCTTGAACTCACTATGTAACCAGGCTGGTCTCAACTTACAGGGATCCCGGTGCCTTAGCCCCCCAAATTCTGGGATTACAGGTAAGCACACCATGTCTAGTTTCCATGTACTTTAAATATATATATATATATATATATATATCATTCATAATACTTAACACATTGCAAATGTTATATAAATAGCTGTATTGTTTAGAGAATGATGATGAGGAAAAAAGTCTGTACATGTTCAATACAAAGGAAAACTTTTTTTCAAATATGTCTATGGATGTTGAACCTGAGAATACAGAGAGCTAACTATATTTGCAACACTTTTTAAATGACTGAAAAAGAAAAAAAGATTAGGACCAAATTAGGTTTACTCTGAGAAAGCTTGCTTTGTTTAAAGACTGAAAGTCAATCAAAGAAATTCACCAGATAACATAAAAAAATAGGAAAATTGTATTATATAAATTAAAAGCATTGATAAAAGTCAACATTAATTCATTAAAAAAACTTTTGAAAAACTAGGAATGAAAGAAAACTTGCAGCTAGGCATGGCTGCACAAGTCTATAACCACAGAATTTTGGGAGAGTGAGGCAGGTACATTGCAAGTTTGAGCTCAGCTTGAGCAACTTAGCAAAACCTTGCTGAAAATTTAAAAAGAGTTGGCTCAGGGGCAAGCAAGACAGCTCAGCCAACTAAAGCTCCTGCTTAGGCAAGCTTAAGGCAAGCTCAAGGACCACAGTTCAATCCCAGGCACCACATGCCACATCAGCACTGCCCCCAGGGTGGGATGAGTGGGCCACAGACTCTGGGCATAATGGTGCCCACCTGTAATCCCAGTGCTGGGGAGGCTGAAAGGAGGCAGATCATCAAGAAAGAGTCTGAGCTGTGTAGTATAACAACCAAATACATTTTAAAAAAGGGTTATCTCTGTGTGCAGAGGGAGAAAAAAGGAACAGAAGAAAGTAAAAAGAGAAAAACTTCCCTATTTGATAAAGAGTATTTAACAATGCAATAATGAAGCTTTCTCCCTAAACTGAGAATGAGACAAAGATTTAATTATTAACACTTTTATGCACTGGACATTTTATACATTGGGTGTCCTAGCCAGCAATGAAACAAATAAGAAACTGAACACAAGATCAAACTAGAAAAATCAACGGCATTTCTTTGTAGTGTAGTAAAGAGAAAATATTTAAAAGATACTATTTAATATAGCTAAAACTTTCAAATACCTCACACTAAACCTAATGCAAGGTGCAGCTGGGCGTGGTGGCATAAGCCTGTAATCTCAGCACTGGAGAGGCTAAGGCAGGAAGACTGCCATGAGTTTGCAGTCAGCCTGGACTACATAATGAGCTCAAGGCCAGCTTTACATAGTAAGTAAGACCTTGTCTCCAAAAAAACCAAGCTCTCTCCCACAAAAGGTGCATAAATAATTTACTTTAAAATCAGCAAGATATTGAGATAAATTAGATAAGATCAAATCAAAGGGCAGAAATACCATGTTCACAGATTGAAAGACCAGTGTCTTATTACTAATTCCCTCCAAATTAATCTATATAGTCAATGCAATTCCAATGAAGTTCTGAGTCCTGAGTCTCTAACAAATTAATTTTGACCTCTCATATTTCATATTTAAAAGCAGACTTCAGACAGTTTGTTCATCTAAATATGAAAGGCAAGGGCTGGCCAAATAGCTCAGCGGATTAAAGCACCTGCTTAGACAGATGCAGCAACCAGGGGTTCGATCCCTGGCATGCTGTGCTGGCCCCACCTCCAGGACTCGATGAGATGGCAACTGAGACTGGGTATGGTGACGCACACTCATAATCTCAGATCTTTGGGAGACTGGGCACGGGCAGATTACCGTGAGTCCAATCTACGTACTAAGACCCTGGAGACCCTAACTAAATAAAATAAATGAATAAATACACATGAAAGGCAAATAAGCAAAAGTTTTGAAGAAAAATATTGAAAAATATCTTCCTTGCCAGTCATTGGAGACAAAGGTTACTTAACTAGAACCCCCAAATTCCTCATAAAAATCAATAAATTGGACTATATGATTATAGCAAAATCTAGCATTTCAGTTCATTAAGATATTAAGAATGAGGGGCTGGTGAGATAGCTCAGCAGTCTAAAGCACCTGCTTAGGCAAGTTTAGGTAAGCACAGGGACTATAATTCAATCCCTGACACCATATGCTGCTCGAGCCCTGCCCCCAGGGTGGGCTAAGACAACCACAAATAAACAAACAAGAAGAAGCTTAACAACAACAACAAAAAAAAGACTTTAAGAGTGAGAAAGCAAGTCAAAGAGCAGAACATATTTCTAATATATATATCTGAATAAAGACACACATTTTTACACAAAACTAACATTACTATTTTTTTTCCAACTTACTGACACAAGAGGTTTCATATCACTTACTGTAAAGCACAAAACAGGCATTTTAAAAGTGAAAGTATACATTAAAAAGTACATTTAGCCAGGCATGGTGGCACACGCCTGTAATCCCAGCACTTGGGAGACTGAAGCAGGAGGATTAGTGTGAATTCAAGACCAGCCTGGGCTACAAAAGTGAGCTCAAAGCCAACCTGAACTGCACAGCGAGACCCTGTCTCAAAAAGAAAAAAAAAAAAGTACATTTATATCACAAAGCATTGACCACATATTAGTTGCAAATGTATTTGCTGGAATGCATACATCTACACTAGGTACTAAAAACAAATCAATTTTCATTTCTACACAGAAATATTAACCTCCTACCAGTAGTGATAGATATGTTTTATACAGTTTCAAAAAACCACAAAACAAAACACTACTTAAAACCAAAACAAAATTAAGAACTTCATCAAGTCATATGCACCCATATTTAACGAAGTTTTTTCCTACACACAACGAAGCAAATACTGTATTGTCTACTTACTATTGGCCCTGTGTAGAAGAGATACATAAGAAATACATAAAGTTAAAGGAAATCCTTTACATACAGCTAATGTAGGAGTGAGTCCTTTAAGTAAGAAAAACTGGCTAATATAAATGGTGGTGGTTTCTTGCATGATTAGCAAATTCTTGAGGTGGGTGCTGCAGCGTTTCCGTTGCATAGTAAGAGGCCTCCTTCCTATATAGTACTTAGCCCAGGCTGCACTGTAGTCAGGCTGGCCACCAGGGGGAGCACCAGCAAGCATAGGGACTGCTTGACCCATTTTCTTGTAGTATTATCCCTAAGCCTTGGTATAATCAACCTGTCCATCTGGAGCTGGATTCTGTTGATCTCCGTAATTACTTTGCCCGTTTATTTGGGTTGCTCTGGGTGAGTCTGCAGAGCTACAGGTATTGGTCTTTTTATTGATAATAGGGAACATAGTAAGCAGCCCAGGCTGCCAAATTTGAATCTGTTCCCACCTTGGCTGGATCAGGAGGAGCCTGTTGCTGCCAATGTGGATATGCATGTCCCCAGCCCCGGGAGCATATGGTGCTGGAGGACCATGAGTAGCTGGGTCAGGTGGTCTTGGATGCAGGGTTATAGGGTCCCATTGGAGTTCCAGGCCCTGGAGGTCCATGGGGACCTGGGACATCATGGGGTTCGTGGGGTACAGGTGGCCCTAAAGGATTTATTGGACCACCAATCTTTTCGTCTATTAGTTGCCAAGCATAGTCTATTTGTTGGGGAGTGTAACAAATTGTAAATAACTTCATGTTAGGATGTATATTGGGTGGAAGATTTCTCTGAAGTTCTATTCTAGCACCAGACTGTTAGCTTATATTTTTTATAGTCTCACTCCCTTTTCCTATTATTAACTCAGTCTTCCCAATTGGCACAATGAAATTAAATTCCACCTGGTTGTTCCCTGTTTCAGTTGCTTTGTCTAACATTACTATTAAAGACAGATAACTCAATGGAAATATGAGCAAGCTATCTGAAGCA
>PVJA010001280.1:0-131468 GCA_004027025.1 Myocastor coypus | reverse complement strand
CTTTCCACACAATGTGATATAAGCAAAAAACATATCAATAGCAAAACCATGCACTTATGTACACAGGATGAATCAGATATTGGTCTCAAGAACCTTCAAAAGGTTCAGCATATTGATTATAGCACAATGTAACGCTAAAACTACGTTTGGAATACATGTCACTCTTGTCTTTTTGATATGTACTGCTCCTGGTGTAAACTCAGTTACTGTCATTCTCTCAAGAGTAGTACTTAAAAATAAGAGACTGGGCCAAAAACCATATTCTTAACAGGCTACAATTTTGTGTTTCCTTGAATTTCCAAATATCTGTGTCAAAATTGTATAACTGCTTATATCAAAAGATTGCTCCTCTTTTGAAAGCAGCAGTTAGTGCTTAATATTTTTTTCCATTTTTATTGTTTTCCTTTTAGATTCTCCTAACCTTTTAGTTGTTATTTTGTTTTGTTTTGTTTTGTTTTGTTTTGTTTTGTTTTGTTTTGTTTAAGGTGAATTTGCACATTTATACCTGGTATATACAGCAAGCATTGTTGAATTTCTATTATGTTGTTTAGTGAAATTTTTATCATTTCTAATGCTGTTTTCATTACAATTTGCATTTTTTAAAAAATAAAAGATATAAATTATAAGAGCTCCAATATCTGTTCCCTGGTGAGCAGCTCAGGTGGAAGACACCTTTGGAAAAGCTATTGGGCAGGCACATAGAATCGCAAGGATAAGTGTGCAAAGGATCCCTTTGTATTAGTTTCAGTCGGGGAGCATGCTTCAGATATGCATTTCCATAGACAAACAAGCCAGAGGAAAAGAGCGTCTGCCGGTAAGGCCTCCTCCATTACACAGCAGCTGTACTGCAACAACAAAGCCTATCTTGGAAGCATTTTAGGGTTTCGTTACTTATCCATTGCAATGAGCTGAGCAACAGGGGATGGAGCTGAATGGCAGAAGCAGGTTGCCAATTTGCCAAATCTAGAAATTCAATTTAAAATATAGTTTAAGACCCAACATGCCGAATTATCTCTCAAAACATATGGTAGATGCTTTCCGGTACAGACGCCAGCCGGCTTTGCTCCCTCCCTCTCGCGCGTGTGCTGGCTGGTGTTTCAAGTCGCTGCCTAAATGTCTTTTCACTAATACATGCTTTTCCCTGCACTTTTCAACAACCGGCCATCCTGTCTCATGGGCCTTGGAGCTGACATGTTCAAAGCTGTTCTCCACAGAACAGTCTTTCTAAAATGCAGATCCGGCCATCAGATCTGTGAAACAGTAAATGAAGGGAAGGTGGCCCCGAAAGGTTAAGGAACCGTCAGCCCAAAGCGGAAGAAGATTGACGAAAGATAAGGAGCTGAAGTGAAGTGAACCAAGCCAGCGGAATCGGTGTCTCTAAATTACCCAAAGGATGGGCAAGAGTGCGGAGGGATGCAGGCTGAGAGTAGAGCTGTGAGCGATGGGCAGGGCAAAGCTCAGACGTCTTCCCTACACAAAGGAGACAAGTCTTCTAAGAGGAGGTTAGGGAAGACGGTGGACAGTACTCTCAATCATTCTGATGCATATGTTATTTCACTTGTTTATATTCAACTAAGTAAATGCAGCATCATTATTATTATTTTGTATTTTAGGAAAGGGTCTACAGGGTGTTCAGGGTCTCACTACTAGATTGGACTCCTAGTGATCTGCCTGTTTACAGCCTGCCAACAGCTGAGATCACACGCATGTGCCACCATGCCCAGTCACAAATGCCTTCTCTGTGTGCGCCGGGAGTGGGTCCGGCATGGCAGGCCTGTGCTTGCTTGCAGGTGCTTTAATCCACTGAGCCATTTGGCTGGTCCTAATGAAAGACTATTAATTCACTTTATAGAAAAGAAATCTATCGCTTTCATCATCCATCCCAGGAATATTGACTGAGGACTTCTTATGTGCCAGACCCTTTTGGAGTACTAGCGAAATAGTGAGGTACAAGGTGATGTGGGTCTCAGACTTCACAGATTCTTCTTTACATACTTGGGAAGTGAGACTACTAAGGTGAAAAAGAGAACCTCTGTGAACAATAAGATTCAAAAATTTATTAGACTTGACACAAATGTAGATTTTCCTTGGCTATAAATAGCCAAAGAACATCAAAAAAGACATTAATCAAGTCTTGAGTGAGTGAATCAAGAGAAATATGCAAGCTTAGCTCACACAGTAAAGACAGAGCTCTACAGAGATTTGACAGCAGGGGCCTTCTACCCCTGTGAATCTACGCAGCAGCATCGAGTGTGGTCCTGTATAGAACAGCAAAGGTAGAGTGAAGCACAGAAATGACTACCTGGAAGTCACTGACACTCTGCCATCTGTGCTCCATAACTGTTAGTCATGACCTTCAGAGATCTGTAACAGCTGACGTAGAAAGCCATCTATAAGGCCCTGCAATTCTCACGCAAAATGTTCTGGCAGCTGCGTTAGCCTCCTTGAGTCAAAGCATGGGGTTTATGGAACTGTGACTCTAAAGCAAACACACTTTCCACCCCCTGACAGGCCACAAAACCCCTCTCCAGATAGGGAAGGGAGGGTGGTGACGTCACTGATGGGCAACAAAGCAACAATAGAAATGAAGCAAAATGAAAGCATTCAATGTCATGTGGAGATACTTGCAGGTCAAGACCGTGCTACAGTCTCTGGGGAGGGCAGGTTTTGGAGTTGAGTAATGGAGATTCAGAAATTCAGACAGAAGCAGTGTAACTATGGAGGCAATTCTTTTATCTTACACACATATTCCATGGAAATTTGACTGATGCTAAGAGTTTTTTATGGGGAAGATGTGCCTTAAAAGTGCAGATTCTCTGTCGCTCGTGGAGCAAATGGATGAGAATTTCAAGCTTCTCTTTTTTGTAGTTCTAACCTGGGACAATATTTAGTATCATGCTGGAGCACCATGCTCTAGTGCTTTTCAAGAAATGATGAATTTGTAAACTGCCTTGCTGACATATTTCTGAAAAGATTAAATGATCATGGTGTGTGTCTAGGTGACCCCCCCCCCAGGGCCTATGCAGTCACGGGGGCAGGCTTTTTCAAAAGTAGCTAGATGGAGAGTTTGTGATTGTTGTCTAGGGTGATGCTGAGATTAAGGGTGGCAGGTCACCGGATCACTGCACTGATTGGATTAGCGCCACTCTAATCTCAACAATCTGGATAAGATGTAAGGGGCGCAAAAGGTTTCCCCCTTTTACCCTTGTTGATTTTGCTATCTTTTGCAGCCATGAACAATTAATTACCCCTCTGCCACACCACCCTACCTTGTAACCAGCTGATTATGCACTGCAACCTCTACAAACTAGAAGCTAAATAAACCATTCCTTATGCAACTTTGGGTGTTGGATATTCTGTCTCAGCAAGAGAAAAATGACCAAGACAATCTTGCCTTATTTAGAGCAAGTTCTCAGGCATCAACCGAATGAAGTAACCAGCGGGACTACAGAAACACCCTTGGCTCCTGGCGACTTAGCTGAGAAGCTTCTTTATGACACATTTTAGAACAATACACAAGGACCTAGAAGTACACAGCTTCGATATACTTTTCTGGTTGATCATTAAAACATTGTGGGGTGTGTGTGTGTGTGTGTGTGTGTGTGTGTGTGTGTGTGTGTACAGAGTGAAGCCCACAAAGCCTTTAGCTCCTCAGAGCTATTTAACAAGCACTGTGTTTAGACACCTTGGCAACTGTCTCCTCCACTTGGAAGATCCGTGCACGTAGGGACGGCTTCGTTTCCACAGAAAGGCTTGGAGGCTTCAGAAAAAGTCTGAAAGACAAAACTTCCTCAAAAGCAATAGGAATTCATCAACATTAATGGAAACTTGCCTCTCCCCAGTGCGGAGAGCTTCCAGCGGGATTAATTGTTTAATATTCACAAAGGACTTTGAAGATGAAAAGATCCACATAAAGGCTGAAAAAGAACACTCAGGGTATTTGCTTTTCTCAGTCAGTGGTTGAATCTGCAGGGCTGCCCTGTCTTTGAAGCAGCTCCAAGATTATAATGGTGATGGCCACCCTTGGAGCTGGGCGAGCAGAGCGAGCAGGGAAGAATGGTTTAGCTTCAGCTCTGTTTCTGGTAACAGCAAAAACAAGGGGTGTGGTATCAAACAGAGACCCACTAGCACCTTCCAGCTGTGTGACCAGGGCCAAATTCCCTACAGTCTCTGAGATGCGACTTCAGCCGAAAGAATGCAATAATCGCATCTTCCTTGGTACAGTCAAATCAGGGCCTGGCACGTGACTAGTACTTCTGCGGTGACAGCACCGTTGCTACTGCCCACGATGGAAGAATATTAATGAATGTGCTTTCCAGTATTCGATGCTGCAGACGCAAACACTGATCCTAATTAAATGCTTCTCTAAAGATTTAAAGCAGGGGGAAGAGCCCAGCCAACAAACAAGAAATCATGGAGTCATTTGTATGTGTGTTCTCTAACAGTGGATTCTGTTATTATTTACTCAAGATTAAGCAAGTTTAAATAAACCTTATGTTCTAACCGACTTATTTTTTTCTCCATTGTCCTGATTTCTTAAGACAGTTCTACCAGTGCCTTCAACTCAGACGCTCACTCTTGCTACCGCTGCTTCTGTAGCGTTTCACAAAGTGAAGGCATCACAACATTTTCATCTGCAAGAGGCCCTGCAGTGCATGCAGGTTCTTGCACATAATGCATACAAACCGGAAGATGCCACGAGGACGGATGAAATTCATGGGACCAGCCCTCTCCCTGTGTCTGACCTCAGGGTGATCTGGAGACTTTGGGGCTCTGCTCTCCGGAGTACTGCACTAAGGAGATGGGAGCCCACAGTGGGAGGATAGGGCCGTGCAGTGTCCATTCTGCTTTAAATTCCATCCATATTTCAGCCAAGTGGAGATTCCCTGGCCACCACTGCCCAACCTTCATGTAGGTTCCTCTGGACATGAGGCTGCCTCCTGGGTAGAACTCAAAGAATCCATGGGCCCGGCCGGAAAATGCATGCTATATTTCAGGCATTCCAAGTCTATAAACATATGGTTATTTGTGAGGTTTTTAAACTACAAAGCCATAGATAAAAAAAAAAAAGAAAAAAGAACATCATGAGCCCTCCAGACAGCCATTTCCTCGTATGTTAAAAACACTCCTCTGTGCTTCCCTGGCTTGTAGTCTAAACTTCTTGGCTACTCAGAGACACACAAGTTGGAGAATACAGTTCTTGAAAACTTTCAGTGCTAAAATGCGAGGCCTACAATTATGTGACATGTCATGTCCCATCAAGTCAAAGTGCCAAGAAAGAGAAAGCAAGCCAGGAGTTTCTGGCTACTCATCTAAGTTATTGGAAGTGGGTGGGAGTCATAGGAAGAAACGAGGTGAGGACAAAGCTTGGAATTGAGCATAGCTTAGGAAATCTACTTTAAACTCCTCACTACCTAAGTGAGAGACAAAATAATTGGAATGGCTGGCCTTCGAACCTGGGAACAATATTAATAAGTAACTCATAAAAGGAACCACCTAAGTGTTTGTGATCCAGAAGAAAAGAAAGTTTGATTAGAATCCCAAAGACTTGAGTGTGAGTACTCCCTCTAATACTAATTAGTTCTGTGATGTTAGGAAATCAATTAAACTTGGCTGGCCTTGTTTGTATTTTCATTGTGCTTTTATCTGTAAATTGGAATGGCAAAAGACCTAACCAGACAACTCGCTGAATTCTGATAGATTCTTTGCACATTAATATTTTATCCAAGAGCAAAATGCATGCTTGCCCTAGTTAGTTTCCCAATGTTCTTTACTAGGAGAGCAGATTTTCTCTGGAGCTCAAGGTTAAGCGTCACTAGATACTGTTAAGGGAAGTCTCCAAGAAGAAGAGGTACTAGTCATAAATGTAGATGCAAGAAATACTGGTGGGCACAACTACATAAAACAAATAAACCTTTTGGTGGAGTTTATGAACAAAGCACACACTGAACAGGGACAACCCTAAAGAATCAGCAAATTGGATCACATCTAATTAAGATGACTTTACACAATGAAAAAACCACAGGTTGGAAAGATCACCCACAGAGACTGAAGACATTATAGCTAGCTGTGCCATAGACAAAGAACATCTATCTAAAACATATGAAGAATTCAGATCATTCAAAGACTCAATCCAAAGAAGGGCATCTGTGATGCATACATACTCATCAGATGAATAAGTACAAATGGAAAATGAATATATGAAAAAATGTTCAGTGTCATTGTTAATTCAAGAAATGCCCATTAAAACAGCACTGAGACTCCATCTCATTCTGGAAAGAATTGCAAGCCTCAAGAAATTAATCAGTAACAAATGTCCATGTGGCTGTGCGGGGAAAGGCACCCTTCTCCACTGGTGGCAGTGCAGACAGGGACAATGACTGTATAAGTCCTTGTAGAGACTCCTGAAAACACTAGGATGAGAGATCTCACTCAACCTTACTATTCTCCTTCTGTGTATCTTCCCAGAAGAACTGATCCATCGTCCCAGAGCAACATAGGTGCACCCGCGTTTCTGGCAACACAATTTGCAACAGCCAAACGGTGGGAATAACCCAAATGCCGAACACCAAGGACTGGATGAAGAGGATGTGATCAGTTTACACAAAAGCAGTACTGCGCAAATATAAAGAAGGATGAATTTGAGAGTTTTATGTGTAAATTGGTGCAGCTGGAGACCACACTCAGAAATGCAATAAATATATCGCATTATCTTCCTAGTGTGAGAAGCTACAAGTCTATATATGATCTACAGTGCATGACAGATATCGTGAAATAGGAAGAAATTGTACAAATGGATCGATGTTTGGAGAAGGAGGAAAAGAAGAAAGGCAAAAGGCAAGCAAGGCCAGGGAGATGGCTCAGTAGAATAAGTGCTTGCCTGGCAAGTGCAGGGTCCTGAGTTCAATCCTTGGTACCACAGGGAAAAAAAAAAAAGGCAAACAAATATATATTTATATACAAAATAGCTATAGTACTAAATTCCTTGAGTTCATTTAAAAGAAGGATTTGTGCTAATATGTTTGGGCAATTTTTTTCATGCTTAGTCTTATATGCTGAGTAACAATTTTAAAGATAACATTATGCGACCTGCCAGTCATCACTAAGCTCCAATTATCTTTTGATGAACTTTGTCTCTTTAAAGGAAAATAAATAAAATGTTAAAAGATTTCAAGAAAAAAAAATTTAAAGGGAGATTTTTTTTCCTTGCTTCAGAACTTTTGTTTGTTTACTTATTTATTTTTATGGCCGGCTCAGCCTGCCCTGAGGGCGGGGCTGGCGCAGCATGTGGTGCCGAGGATCGAACCGCGGTCCCTGCATCTGCCCAAGCTTTCCTAAGCAGGCGCTTTATACCACTGAGCCATTCTGCTGGGCCCCAAGAAAAATTTTAAAAATTACACCACATAGAAATTCGGCAGTATTTAATGGAAGGTAACAATAGCAATGTTAATTATATCGGTGAATATGTAAACTTTGCAATGTTTACAAAGTTATTGATTAAACAGATATCATAACAATATATTTGGGGCTGTATGACATATCTAAAAGTACCCTAATTCCAAGGGAGAAAGAAATGGATGATACTGGTACAACTTCCTTATAGTTTACCTTCAGCAGCACTTTCACTTGGTCACCAATTGTAAGAATTTAAATATGTATAACTAAACTGAAAAAAAACTATTCAAATTGCAAAATGTGGAGTGATGGCTGTTTATTCAATGAAAAGACAAAATAAAATTACAAAAACAGTAAATTTAAAAGAGGAAGAAGACGAGGTGGAATAAATAGAAAACAATGCAAATAGACTTACACATAAATACATCAATAGCATATTAAACATAAATGATACATTTACTCCAGTTAAAATGCAAAATTATCAAAATGGAAAAAAAAACCAAAAATATCAGCTAAAATCTGCCTGCATTAAACACATTCTAAATGTAAAGATATAAAGAGATTAAACAATAGTAGCATTAATATTTTGAAAGGTTGGCTATGATAATAACATAGTGTAAAGGAGTTTTCAGAATGTTACCAAGAAAAAGATGGTCATTTTATAACGAGAGGATTAGTTCATAAAAAGAAGAAATTTAAATTTAAAGCATGCATATAACAAAAAATCAAAATTCAGATAGCAAACATCGGTAGAAGACCAAAAAGGAATACACAGTTAAATATTACTCAGGAATTTTACTACCTTCTTTCAGTTTTTTTCTTTCCTTTTCTTTTTTGCCATACTGGGGGTTGAACTCAGGATTTTGTGCTTGCCAGGCAGCAGGTTTTTATGCTATTGAGCTATCTCCCTGGCATTTCCTCAGTTTTCTATCTATCTATCTGTCTGTCTGGCTGTCTGTCTATCTATCTATCTATCTATCTATCTGTCTGTCTGGCTGTCTATCTATCTATCTATCTATCATCTATCTATATATCTATCTATCTATCTGTATCTAGCATCTACTGTCTATTATCTATCTATCTATCTATCTATCTATCTATCTATCTTGTACCAGCTATCTATTATCTATCTACCTATCTTTCTATAACCTATATGTTATATTATCGATCTATCTATTTATCTATCTATCATCTATCTATCTACATAATCTACCAATTTATCTATCTACATGATGCTGGCGATTGAACCCAGGCCCCTGTGCACACTAAGTATTTTCTCTGCCCCTAAATATATCCCAGCATACAGTAAATTGAAATACATCCCCTCTACCACTGAAACACATCTCATCTCAATAGTATATGGAAGCAAAGAAGTAGGAGGAACTCTCATTGACATTATCAAAAGTTAACTATGTTGTCATTCATAAAGAAGACAGAAAATAAGGAAGAACTGTATATCATCAGCCAATTTTGCCTAACTGACATCTATATGACAATTTCCCCAATTAAACACAGCACTCTACTTTCTTAAGTTTATATGAAACGTTTACTGAAATAGACATATTTCACGCCACAACTAATACCTACATGCAAAAAGAGTAAGCAACTGAATATACTCGATCATATAAGTCATATTTTTCTTATGACAGAATTATGCAGAAATATATAACAGAACATCTGTGTAACTTGATCAAATAGGTGTAAAAATGACTTCTATTTAAACTACTGATAAGAGAAAAAGGCAAAGGAAACAAGAAATTATTCCTACCTCAGTGAAATGAAGCATAAATGGTTTAACCTCGGTACTCTGCACGCCACCAAAGCCTGGAGCGTTATGTGTATATATTTAGTAAAAATGAGACATATATGTTAATATTCTGCCAATTATTTCACATAAAAAAGATTGAAACTTCCATTTATTGCATTATCAACATATGCTAAAATTTATGATGTTCATGCTGCTAATTACATAAACAGCAGCTGGCATTTTGCAAATTACATTTGTGTGACAAAAGGCACGTAAAAATAAACTAAATATATGATTAGACCCCAAATTGAGAAGTTATTGGCAGATGCCATTCTGCGCTTCCTTTCCAGGTTTGACGCATTGTCCTCATGTTGGTCACCGCTATGGCTCACTTTATCTCCATCATTTCTGTTTGGTAGCGTTTCATCCAGTCTAATATCTTTGGTGAATTTGTCATTCATGTTTTGAATCATTTTGGTCAACTTTTCTAATATTTGATTTGATCTTTCTGTAACCACACTGCGCCATTTCCTAGCTTCACTACCTGGTTATTTGGTCCTTTAGCCTGCAAGTTTCTTTCCTCTTCAATCATGTGTACAGCTCAGTGTTTGATTTCAGGTCCACTGGCATTCACAGAGATTCTTTGGGGGAGGTGGGTGTTTTTTCAGTTGTTTTTCTGCCTTATGTTTTCATGATTCTTGTTTGCTTGTTTTTTTTTTTTTTTTTTTTTTTAAGAAGAGGTGAAATGTAATAGACTTCGTCTTTGACGTGAAGATATCTTTAGTCTGTTTTCCAATGAAGCCATGTTGCCTTTGTCACTGTGTTGTAGGGAGAGAACTTCAAGTGTTTATAGCAGCATCCATGCACCCAACCATAACTTGTTTCGACAGTTTTGACCTTTGATAAGTGTACCATACAAACTACACTATACTCTTATAAGTAAGTTGTTTGGAATGTGTAAAATAAAATGTTTAGGAGTCATAAACAGAAAAACAGTACCCAGAGATGATACACAATAGGGAGAGAAAGATTAAATAGGAGACAGACAAATAGGAAATAAAGTTCAGGTAACTCCGAAAATTATCTATGCTGTGTCTCAAAGTTATATTAAGAGAAATGTTCATTTGTTTTCATTTATATTACTAGTTTCATTTGTAGTATATTTTATTTATCTCTTGTAAGGCCAGGAGAGATAGCGCTGTAGACTGAGTCTGCCTAGGTAAGTGCAGGGATGAGGGGTCTCGATTCCCACCACCACATGCTGGACCAGCTCTGCTCCCAGGAACTCTGAGCCCACGCTGTGTAGTGAGAGGGACTCTGTGCCAAATATATTTCTTTTTTTCTTTTTCAAATATTTGTGTTTTTTTAATTTTAAAGAGGAAAAAATATAACAGGAACAAAGGGAAAAAAAGGAACATAGAACAATAAAAGTGGCACAGAATTTTTTTTTTAAAGAATTTTTTATTTTATTTATTTTTTTCTTGTTTCAGAGCCTTTATTTGTTTATTCACTCATTTTTATGGCCGGCTCAGCCCACCCCAAGGGCAGGGCTGGCACAGCATGTGGTGCCCGGGAATCGAACCGTGGTCCCTGAAGCCGCCCAAGCTATCCCAAGCAGGCGCTTTAGACCACTGAGCCATCCCACCGGGCCCAAAGGCACAGAATTTTATTTTTATTTTTATTTTTATTTTTATTTTTTTTTTTTTTGTCTTTTTGAGACAGGGTCTCGCTATGCAGTTGAGGCTGGCCTTGAGCTCACTTTTGTAGCCCAGGCTGGTCTCGAACTCGCACCAATCCTCCTGCCTCAGCCTCCCGAGTGCTGGGATTACAGGCGTGAGCCACCACGCCCGGCTATAAGGCACAGAATTTTAAAACAAGAATAGAAAACTAACTATAGTTCTTCTATATGATTATCATCAAAATTGTTGCTCAGATTACCAAACATAGACATGCCAGATAGATCAAGCAATTAAACATTAATCCTTGCTTTTACTAAGACTTAATTTTTCCCTTATTCTCTTTACTTTTTTTTTTAATTTAAGAAAGGTTTTAATTTTTGTTTATGATTTGTACTGAGTAATATTTTGGTCATTGTTTTAACATCATGATACAAAGCATATTAACCACTATTATTTCGTAGTTGTTTTGCAATGACTTTTTAAAATTTTTAACAGTAGGGGGAAGGCCCAATAGCTGAGCGGATTAAAGAGCCTACGAGCAGGCACAGGTGTCAGGGGTTCGATGATCCCTGGGCCTGGCATATGGACCCTGCCCCTGGCGTGTGCTGAGATGGCATTTGAGAGTGGGTGTGGGGGCCCTCGCCTGTAATCCCAGCTCTTGGGAGGCTGTAAAGGGGCGGATTACTAGGAGTCTGATCTAGTGGTGAGACCCTGAGCACCCTGTAGACTTTTCCCTTAAAATATTAAATAAATAAAATAAAATAAAATAAAAATATCTGCACCCTAACTTAGCCACAATTTATCATTCCCTTTTGTCCAATCATCTCTCAGCAAGGCCACACACACCTGTGGTCATTTTATCTCCAGAAGACACACCCTCAGGTATCTTATCAATGCCTGCCGAGGTCCAGTCAGTCTCCAGGCTCACTGCGCAGGTAGCAACGTGAGATTTCCTTTCACTCCATCCCCAAGTTTCTTCTCTGTTCCCATTTAGGTTGTGGCCCGTGTTTCTCCTATCCTAAGTCTTACTCTTTCTTTACTTTTTGCTCAGTTTTAATGGAGAATTTCCTTGAAAATTTTTCCCAGAAAAGACCATTTTGGAAGTAAATGAAGATGCTTCACATGTAAAACAACCTATTTACTCTTGTGTTTGCATAAGATTTCTGGATGTAGGGTTATAGTATGGAAAATTTGAGGTCAGCACTCCATGGTCTTTTTCATATCTTGTGTTGCTTTTAAAATTCTTTTTTCTGACTTTCTTTCATGATTTAGTTACTTTATTATGTAATTAAGGACTAAACTTAGGGCTTCTGCATGAGTTTCTCCTCCAGTTCCCCTTTTATTATGCTATGGTGTGGAGAGCCGTGTACTGCCGTACCCTAAAGATGGCTCTGGCTTCTGCCTTCCACCCCCGAGAGGTGAGTGCTCTCCGCCCGTTGTTTATTACCATATATGGTGAAGGCTGAAACCCTTGGCTTGCTTCCGCGTATGTGGACCTACCGTTGAGTGCCACGTAGCTAACCGGGATTGGATGCTCGGGAGTATTTAGTTAGAAGCCCGCGGGTGCTCAGGGAAGAAGAAAGAAGAGAGAGGGGAAAAGTAAAAAAGAGGGAGAAGGGAGAAGGGAGAAAGACCGCGGGTGCTCGGGGGAGAAGGAAGAAAGACAACCGCGATTGTACAAGGGTCCTGAATAAACCGCTGAAGGAAGAACTGCGTGTTGCGTCCTCCTTGCTGGCGAGGCGGCGCGCGACACTATGGAACAGAATAAACAGGGATTTGTGATCCTACTACCTCATGCTCCCATTGTGCTGAAATTGCAAGAATGCACCACCAGGCCCAACTTAGTCATATATATATATATGTCCAAAGTGTGGTGAGATATATATATATATATATATATATATATATATATATATATATATATATATCTCACCACACTTTGGAAGACTTTAGAATATTAATTTACTTGAGGGTAGTCTGAATTGCAAAATAAGGCTGTTCACATCTGCTTATATCTGTGTGTCTATCTGTGTATCACCTCTCTAGGTTTATAGGGCAGGATTAAAATGGCTGCCTTTAGAGTCACGGAACAAGAGTACAGAAGGTCCCTCTGTGCACAGCGGATCTAATGGGTCCACTCAACAGTGAAAGTCCTGGCTGGGGCTTACTGCAAAGTCCCACAGAAATCCACGTGAGGGAGCTGGGTGGTCCGTCCTGGGTGGTCGGAGACTGCGCTAGAAGGCTGGAGCATGTGCCCTGGAAGCCTAAAGAGGAACATGCAAGGAGCTGCCAGGGTTTCCTTAAAACAAACAAACAAACAAACAAACAAACAAACAAACAAACATTCCCAGAAGCAAGCTTGTGTGCTCTTTCCCCTGTCTATGGCTACGAGGCTACAAGCCCATTGCTTAGTGTCTCCACAGCCAGCTTTGGTCTTCCTGCCTCAGCACGTCTTTCTCCACACCCAGAACTCCGCTTAAACCATCATCAGGGTGTTCCTTAGGACGTCACAGAGAACTCTCAGAGGTATACATGTTCTACTTCCACTCCTTGAACTGGGCACCAGGGGAGCCCTTGTAGCTGAAGAACACTGGAACTCTGTTGAGATCATTGTTTTAGACACTGGGAATCTTTTCTCTCCTCCATTTGCATCTGGTCTGTTTTCTTTTCCTGAAACTCTCCATTACTAAATCAAAACTTAGAAATTCACATTTTTACCAATCTTCCCAAAGTGTTTTACGTGGATTAAGGCTGAGCAGCCCTGTTTTAGGGAGAATGTGAAAACACATTTGGAGAAGCAAGCGGGCTGCAATTGTGGCAGTCCTTAGGTAAAGAATCAAGGTGTTTGAATTGTATCGCATAAATAAAAGCACTGAAAGACGCCTATGTGTTTATCTATTTCGTTCGTTGTTGTTTCACTCAACAATATATACTGTGAGTTTTACAAACTGGCAGTAGTGAACAAAAATCTCAAATACTCAGAAGCTCCACCGTGTGGTATTAAGGGAGGCAAAGGAGGCAGATGATTATGGACTGCGCTGTGTGACTCGCCAAATCCACGTTCTTTAGAGAGAAAATTAAGACTAAATGAGGTTGCTAAAGTAGGATGCTCATAGTACACTCTGCTTCTATTTTTATAAAATGAGAAAATTAGAAGTCTCTCCTTCCTCCCCCCTTCGTGCCTCATCCTCTTCCCCTCCCCCTCCATCCCTCTTCCCTCTCACTCTCACTCTTGCTCTCCCCTGAAACACAGAAACAACCCAAGTAAGGAAACAGAAAGAAAGTGGCCACCTCACTGGACAGTGAGGAAGAGATCTGTCCAGAAAATAACCCTGGTATCATCTTGATCTTGGACCTCTAGCCTCCAAAACCATCAGAAAAGCAAACACCTATATTTTAAGGCACTGACTGTGGGATAGTTTCCTGGAAGAATGACACATTAGGAAGATTCCATCTCCAGGGAAAACAGTATCATGGAAACATGCAGAGGAATTTCCAGGAACCTGAAGAACTAAGGAAGGCTTCTGAGAGGCAGGAACAACTAACCTGTCTCAGAATGGTGAGAAGAAACTAGTTTAACAGAAAACCATGCTCAGTGTGGAATTAAAATATTCTAGACCAAAGGCTGTTGATGCAGTGCAGAGATGAGACAGATTAAGCCAGAGCAGCGTGGGAACCAGGCAGGGTCATCACGGAAGGGAAGCTGGGCTGCGGCTCAGGTCTCGTCAAGGTAGTCATAAGTGGCTTCATATTCTTTGTCAAAAATTCTGTTCCAGAGGCATAATGTGGTAGCTTTTGTAGTCATCTTCTTTGAAATTCAGCGAACATTTTAACTCTAACACTACCATTTAGAATTTGATTATACTGGCCAGATTAATTAATCATTCTTCATTGTTTGTATATTTTGAGACAGAGTCTCACTACGTTACTCAAGTTGGCTTTGAACTTAGAATTTTCCTTCGTCAGCTTCCCAAGTAACTGGGAATAGAGATGTATACCACTGTGTACTTAGCCACCCAATATCATTTTATTTACTTGTGAAATGATAATAATAGTAACATTTATTTCTTAGCTTACTATACCGATTAAATTAGATAAATCAAACATGTAGCAGACCATCTAGTTTCTAGTACTTGTTCACTAAAAAGATGATGTTCTATCCCTGAGTATGAAAGAAAACCAGTAAGAAGCATTAAGCATACCAATGATGTAGCTAGATCGTCTCTTTAGAAACAGAGACACAGACCTCGCCAGGTGACTCACACCTTAATCTCAGCACCCAGAAGACCAAGGAAGGAGGACTGCAAGTTTCAGTCCCTCTTAGGATATGACAACTCAGCAGGTCTCAAAACAAAAAGTAAAAAATAAAGAAGGGAGCTTCAAGGATGTATCTTAGTGTGAAATGTATGCCCTGGTTCAGTCTCCAGTACTGAAAAAAAAGAAGAGAATAGGAAAGGTACTTTAGCTACAATGTAGAGAACTGATTATAGGGTAAGAATACAGGTGAAAATAAATGCACCTGAATAATAAAAAAAATGATTAGATTTGTTTGTTTGTTTTAAGATGGGTTCTTGTTTGATATCATTGATTCTCTGGCTTGATTACTTACATAAACTAACCAATAGCTGAGATCTCTAATGTCAAATAATTTTACCACATTCATATAGTTAATTAGTAGATAAAACCAACATTTAAATCTAATAATATGGTTCCAAAATCCATACTTTGTCAGTATATTTTCCCTTTAATTGTTGCATTTCACTCCTGAGTTTACAAATCAAAGGTACTGTATTTACCAGATTTGTAAAACTCTGAGAACAAAACACTAGACAATTGATAGCACTTAAGAATATCATTCTATAGCAGTTCAACAAGTAACATTTATTTAACATTTAGTATCTACCCAGTTGAGTGCAGATTTTCAAATGCCACAAGTGGAAAATGGTTTTCACATTCTCTTGTACACTGGCTTTATCATGTGCAATGTCGAGCCAACTTGCTAACTGTAGTGGTTGATACAGTGTGTCAACTTGGCTGAATGACTCAGCAGCCCGGTTCCCTGTTGGTGGGAGCCCCACTCTGGGGTACAATTGGTTCTTCCCTGGAGTGTGACCAGGGCCCACCTAGGATATGATTGGATTTCTCCCTAGAACGGGATCAAGGGTCCATCCTGGTGTATGATTGGTTCCACCCTAGGGCACAATGGGCCCACGTCAGAATGATTGAGCACAAAAAGGCTCTTTAAAGGGCTGAAGGGGGAGTCAACATTTCACTTCGTTGGAGAAGCTTCAGTCTTCGCATTCGGCCTGGACTTCATCACCTGGCTTGCAGCGCAGACTCTTCGGCCTCCAGCTTGGATCTTTCGCCATCCATCACAGACTCTTCAGCGTCCATTACAGACACTTCAGCCTTCCAGCGCAGACCCATCAGCCGACGGATAGAGACTTACACAGAGTGCTGCAGTGAGGTCCAAACCTTGGGATTGAATTCTTCAGTCCGGAACGTGCAAATGCCCCCTGCACGCTTTCTCATCTGACTCTGTGGCTGACTACTGTAAGCTAATCTTATAATTCCTTATAAATTGTATATTTTGTGTTAATGTCTATTCCTTTTATTATATCTATTCTGTTCCTCTAAGTAAAACCCTGACCCATACGCTAACCCTACCGGACTCTAGTGCTCAGATGTAAACTGTCAGCATGTGTTGTATGCAGAGCTACCTAGCATAGTTTTCTGTCACAGATAATGCATCCAATCTCTTTCTCATTGTCACAATACAAACCAGTAATGAATCGAGATATGCAAGCTATCCTTTTCTATTACTTTTAATAAGAAATAACAATGCAACAGTTTCAAAACACATTAGTAGTGCATTCCCAATAATTGATACAATGCATATTGTTGTGCTTGCAGTAGTTACCCAGCGCACAGGATGTAGACATGATAATGTTTCTAATCACTATTGGTACAAAAATTTATTCCCATTGAACTAAGAGAAAGTAGTTGTAGACATAGTCCAATATTCCATAATTGTAGTGGGTTATTGGCAGAACTGGCAATGCCGGAAGCTGTTGATTTAAGCCTGTTGCAGCTCAACATACTAATCTAGCTTTATGTTATGCCTCACGGTTAAACTTTTCTGCTGAGTGGTTAAGGTCAAGTTAAAGCAGGACCTGTATAACAGAACATGCATCTTGCAAGGTCAGTCAAATCTCTTCAGGACTTACTTTGAAACCATGTGTAGTGCTTTGTAGAACTGTTGTCAGTGTCAACCGTCTGGATGAGTCACGGCCATTGCTTGACCACTTTGCTCTCTGTGAAAGCCTGAGGACATGTTTTCTCTCTAGGGGACTCTCCTTAGGCACACTATACATCGTCAATCCCTTTCCTTTGTGACCCCATAATCTCATTGAACAGCAAATTTGGGACACTACTCAGTTATAGGATGTTATGGCACAGGTTCTCTTATGTTCTGAGTCCTCACTGACCTTGAATGGCTAGGGCCAAAATACTGGCTATCCTTGTAACCCTTCAAAGATATCTCAGCCATCCTAAAGCTATTCATTTTCCAATCCAAAGAAGGGACAGTGGCCATCAAATTCTCCTCATTGATTCAAATAAGAAAAAAAAAAAAAGTTTCCAGTCAGTACAGCCTAAGAAAGGACTGAGTGGTGACTGAAATACAATTGCCCCCACTAAGGTCACTACTTTATGGCTCTTCTCATGCATCTTTGTATTTGTATATATGTTTCCACACATATGTATAGTGGGTAGAAGGGAGATAGGAGGCAAATATGGATGACTGCTAGATAGTTCATTCAAGGCTGATAAGATAGACAATAATAATTATTTATTGCAATCCTCACACAAAATCTTTATCAACACAACATTCCAACACACTACTATGAATACTTCTTCTTAGCTTTCCTATTAGTCCTGCCTTCAGTTCAAACACTTCTAAAACAAGAAGACAGTAACTTATTAGGAAAATCACTATCATACTTTTTCAGATTATTCTAATTACATGAAGTTCTTGTACTGATTGAAAATCTGCTCTTACTTTGCTTCCACCCATTTTTCTTAATTCCGATTTGTGGTCCAAATGGAAAAATCAGTGTACAAAGCTTTATAACTTGGAATGGTTTTCATACTCCCATTGGCAAACAGCCTTTATCCGCTCAAGAGTCCTCATCATTTATTCAACAAAAATACTTGCACAGCACAGTGCTGTACCGAGTACTGGGTTTGCCAGTGGAGATAAAATAGCGAGAAAGTACGCTACACTTCATCACATATAGGCTTCCGGTTAGTAGAAGGCTCAAGTGGGTGACAATGACAGCAGAATGGGCCAGATCCAGGGAAAGTGGCAACTCCAGTTGTTGAAGCCACAAGGAGGAGCTAAAATCCAACAAAAATCTGAAAGAAAAACTTCCAAGGCAAAGGGTGGGTATAGAGCAAAAATGAAACACATCAGAGACAGAAAAATTGACCAAAGGGAGTAGAATGTTCATACATTCTAGTTGAACGTAAGCATCAATAACAGCTTGCTGTTGGGCACTGGGGACAGGAGTGGACCACACACACACACACACACCTGTGCATGGGTACCTAAAGACATAAATGGGAACGAGAACATCGGGGCTTGGGGAGACATAGATAACATCTTTAATGTCGTTACAAGGGCCGTGGGATGAACTTTGTCAGGTATGTATGCGACACAAGCACATTTGCATTCTAGAAAGATCACCCTGCTGCATATGATAATGAATGGCTGGCCAGGTCGGGGGAGAGAACCCAGTTGGAAAGCGATCAACCTACTGCAAAAGCTAGCTGAAGTGGCCAAATGGGGCAGTGGAGCATTTTAATCTGTTATCATGGTAATTGCTTTTGTCTCATTAAATCCACGTTTTGAGAGTTCCTCCGATAATTAAACATCACATACTTAAAAGAATAGCTCCACTATTACCTGAGTATTTCAGATTAGACATGAGGTATTGCTTTGCTTTTAGCATTGCAGAAAACAGTCACATTTAATGTTGTCAGCTGTACTGTGTTGTTGATTAGTATTATGATTGCAACAGACTACAATACAGGAATCCCCTTTAGTGCTATGTAGACACATATAAAATTTCTCCAGTAATTGCCCATTTTTTAGCTTAAGTGTTGCATTTATTCTTGGCATAACGCATTTTAAAATTTTATTCATTTTCTGCTACAGACATTATGTCTGAGTAAGCACTGGCAGCATTCAAAGATGGTGGCTTTGCCCTTGCGGACTTCAGCTCATTCTGACAAAGACGACCAGCATAGTTTGGCCGGCCATTGCCCTATTCCCCCACATTACCACCCTCCAGCACTTGACAGTGAGAATTAAATTCCAAAATGAATTTTAAAAAAGAATAGCATAAGAAAATATTCTGGGTTCCTCAGAGTGTTCTCATTTCAACCCTAATTTTAAGAATTTAAAGATTTGGATGGGATTACCTATTACAAAACACTAGTCTCGACCTCAGTTCACATGATTGTCTTTCTGTTTGTTTGTTTTGGGACTTAGTTTTTCTAAGCTTAGTTATTTATGTTGTCAAAGATTTATTATATCATGTATTACTATGTATAATATAGATACAGGAGATGAAGTATCTATGAGGATAGATAGAAACACTACATATAAAATGCTTATCACATAGCTATTAAGCGCTCATAATTAAGCTGCCGTCACTTGTCTCCGAGTATATTCTCCACTGTTACCCTCAAATGCGGGGCTATGCCACAGGTATTTATCCTTACTAGCTGTTTTCTTATCAGGCCCTTCCATCGAAGGTCCCAGAAAGGGGTGTGGAAAACCAGAGGGGAACAGGTTCCAAGTATTTTCCTGTTTACTACTCCCGCCATATCAAATGGTTTTTCATCAAGAGTGGAAGTTGGGTGAACAGAATCAGCTGAGACGGATTGCTAGGTTTTCTCGCACCCAGCATCAGCTTCACACTTCACTGACCAAAAGTAGTAGTGAGAAATGGACAATGACACCTGCTCTAAGATCAAGGATCAGCTCAAGGAATTTACCATGCCCCAGAGACACAGCACCTCCTCAGCAGTACCTCACCTCAGATGTTTGGGTCCTGCTCTATACTTCTAAATTCCAAAGGCCCCCTCCCTTTGCTGCGTTCACTCATGGGAGTGACATTCCTCACAGTTAGTATCTGTGTGAAATCAAGCCCTCATCTGCGGCCTTTTCAATTTTACCTGATTCACCAAACTCTGCATTCAATTCTGTGATTAAACCATATCCCAGTTATGGTTTCTTCCATATACTTTCTTTTTACCTGCCTCATGATATCACTGGCAATTTTTATCTTTTGTAGGTGAGTGTATAAAAGCTACCTAACAGACAGTTACCATTTCTATATGGAAATTAGGTAGAATCATTTTAGAAGTGCACCAGGGCGCGTTGTGCTTCGCAGGTTACATATTACCTCCATCTTCATATGCAAGGGCTTACTAGCCCTGATGTTTTTTCCTTCACCCTTAAAATGAAGCTTTACACTATGTAACCAAGAGCAGAAGTTAATAGTTAGATGATAATTTCCTTTATAGCCGGTATCACTCAGTGAGAATATTTGTTACTTATGAGAACCTTTATACATGTTCCATATGTAGGAATTTATTTAATCCTCAGTAAATTTATAGGGAGTTTACTGTCACGATCGCTCTTCCTCATCGCTACTCAAATCCCCACTATTCAGTGAAGCAAAGAGGTTAACCGACTTGCTTAAGATTGTTGCAGTGTGTTGAACAGCGATCCTCTAAAATAAATAACCTGTAAAAATGACCCTGCTTTTTCTGTGTATCTGTAGCATGGAAGATTCTTTTCCACCTTTTAATTTCAGTCTATGTACTTCTTTTTGAGTTAAATGTATAGCTTGTACACAACATATTGTTGCATCCTGTTTCTTAACTAATTTTTGTTGTATGAGTCAGTCCAAAAGAAATGACAAGGAGACCCGATCAAGGTAGCTCAGAGGACTCACTGAGATTCGTCCCTTGGTGAGCAAAGAACCCCAAAAGCAACTCAGTTTTGTTTCAGGCTACTGAACATGATATTGCGTGTAGTCGCTTTAGTAAAGGAGGACCATGTGCGTATTCACGTACGTTAGCACGATCTCTATTGACTTCCACCTTTTCCCTATTACTAGGTTCATACAAATGTTAACCATTAACATTCCAAGCAAGGAAGGAAGCAACAGACAGAGAGCCCACAGGTGAAGCTGCTAGCCATCACCTGGAGGCCCAGCTTTCTGGGATTCCCCTAACCCAGCTTTCTGGGAATTACAGTAACAGACCATAGCTGTCCCTGGGCTTTGTTTGTTGCACTTCATTTCTTGTGATGCTAATTAGGCTACAAATTTTGCCAGTCTACTTCTTTTGATTGGTAAATTTAGGACACTTAAATTGAAGGCTATAATGGGTATATATTGACATCATTTTCCTGTTAGTTTTCTGCTGTTGTTTCCCTACTTTTCGCTCCTATTTCATTACTTTTCATACGTGGTGGTTTATTTCTGCTGTTCTTGAAATTATGATCACTTTTATTTTTGTCTAGAACATCTGTCAGTACTCATGGAAGGGTGATTTTGTGGTCATGAATTTTTCAGTTAATCTGTGCCATGGAAGTATCTTCTTTCTCCATTAATTTTGAAAGATAGCTTTTCAGCAGACATCAGTTTTGGTTGGAAGTAGTTTTCTTTCAAGAGTTGAAATACTTCACTCTAAGCTCTTCTGCACTTGAGGGTTTGTGATGATATATCTGTGATTCTGTTGGACTTTCCTTTGTAGATGATCTGTTCCTTTTCTCTGAAACATTTAATATTCTGTTCTTTTGCTGAATTTCTGGGATCTTGCCGATTATGTCTTGATGTAGGTTTATTTCGGTTTTAACTGTTTGGGATTCCATATAATTCATTTATTTGTATGTCAAAGTATGTATCCATGCTTCAGAAATTTTCTGTGAAGTTTTTTAATGACATTTGTGCTCTGTCTAGCTTTCTTGTGGACCCCAACAATCTTGTGTTATTCTTCTTTGTGTCATTTTATAACTGTCAGTTAGACTTTCCATGTTCTTGAGCTACCTTGTCTTAAGGTATCGTTCCTTTTATAATCATCACTAGCTGCAATTCTGTCTCCAAGATCTGGAATTCTATCCAATCCTTTATTAAGTTTGTTGCATATAATTTCAATGGAGGTGTTAAACTCTTGGCTTTCTTAGTGGATCTGTTTTGAGGATTTCACATTTTTCCTATTTTTTTGTTTCATTTCCATCATTTCTCTAAGCTCATCCATTCTTTTATCTGTGTCTTCTGTAATATTTTTTATTGTAAGCATCGTTTCTTTTTGTACCTTAGAGGTTATTTTCTATGTAGCCTTTTCTACTTGATTTTTAACTTCTGTTGCAATCATTTCAGAAAGTTCCAGTGCCTGACCTTCAGTTTCTTCTGTTGCACTGTACTATCCTGGGTGGGATGATGATCTGGGGTAGAATTTTGTTTTGGCATTTTAGCATTTCACATTCTTTTCTCTTCTTTCATTTTGCTCCCTATGTTGAGAACAAAGGAACTCACCCTAATATGATAAGGGCTGCTACAGGGGTAGGTATAAACCAAATGAAACAGGAAACAGAAAAATTAGAAACTACTAATTATGCAGGAGATAAAGCAGACCTTTCAGATGAGAATATCCATCAGTCATACACTAGATGATATATAGCCCAATTATATAATGGCTCAAAATAAGGACTACGGCTCACTTAGGAGGGCTGAATAGGAGCATGATCCAGAAAACTGGCTCTCCAGTTGGGGTGTGTCAGGGACCAGGGCTGGCCGAGGTTCTTCTGCATCAATGAAGAGCTTCTTCCATCACCAGATCAGTTTCTTCATCAGCTAAAGAGGAGCAAGCATGGATATGTCAACTCAACAAACGACACTATCACTTTTGCTTGTATTACTTGCCTAGAGCTAAGGCTTAGGACTACATCTACCATGGAAGATGGATTTTGTTGAAGCAAGACTGAGTTGATTAGTTAGAAGGCCTGGGGTGTACTTTGATCAAGTACTGAAACATCTGCTATTCCCAAGAATGACTGAAAATACCATGCATCTCTTCTCTTTTGCTCTTTGTCAGTTGTCCCTGCCACCTCTATGTTGATTCTTAGAAATATTCTCCAGACACTGAGAGAGGGTACAAGTAAAGACTTCTTCATATTCCCCCATGTTACATGCATTTATATCATGAGGAATAAGGAAAGACTGTTTTTCAAAGATGGAGTGTATACTTAAGGGCAATTAGCTTGTTCTAAATTCATAGGCTCAACAACTTCAGAAATATTTACGCATTTTCCATGTGGAGACAAAATAATTTAACTTGATTATTAAATGTAGGTCCTTGCAGAAAATTTTTAGAGTGTAAAGTAATTTACATAGACATGAATATTAATTAATATGAGGAGTTAGTTGCAAAGATGAAGAAAGAGGTGCAAGAGCAAGGAAAGAACTGAAAAGCTGTGAAACTCTAGGAAGCTACTGTCATTCCTAGGTCTGAATGGAAAACCGACTGGGAGCTATGATGCCAGAGGAGCAGCCAGGCCAAAAGACCTAGGATTGCAGTTACTCTAAAGAAAAGCAAGGCCCTTGGAGAAAGGACTCCGGATGGGGGCTGAAATCTCAGAGCACATGCAATCCCTGCCAAATACTGCCCAAGGAAGGTAAGGGTGGCCAAGGAAACATATGTATTTCCATCTCAATCCCCGCAAGTCAGTGCTGGAATTGCCTCAGGGCTCTTCTGGCCCCTCTGTTTTCCATATGTGTTCGCCCACACAGAGAGGAGAACTAGGAAAAGAGAGAAGAAAATGGCTCTAAAAGAAAATTTTAAAATGCTGGGTCAGTGCCCTTTATTCTTTTTAAATGGCTGATTCTTTTTCCATTTGAAATGAATGAAGTTTCATTTTCATTAAGATTTTCCATGGGGATATATATATATATATGAGCCTGCCTGGCAGGCTCAACGTCCTGAGTTCAATCTCTGTAATGAAAGAAAGAAGGAAAGGAAGAAAGAGAGATTGTGATAGCCCTGTACATTTCCCCAAAATTTTGGAAGTTTAAGCAAGGTAGGATAGTAACAAAACAGAATCTGGAATTTCTACTTTTAAGAAAAAGGAACTACGTTTGGAAGGAAACAGCCATTTGCTTTCTCCAGCTACACTACTGAATTTTGTTATAAAATCTAGAAGTCTTTGAGTGCCTTCTGTGCATAATATCATCTCATCTTCAAACAGCGATATCTTAAATTTATCCTTTCCTAATCTTATGCTTTTTATTTCTTTCTCTTGTCTAATTGCACTTGCTAATGTTTGTAGAATTACATTGAATAGGACTGGTGTTAGTGAACTGCATTGTCTTGTTCCTGAATTTAGAATGGAAGTTTTCAGGGTTTTCTTTTTCCATTTAGTATGATTTGGGCAATGGTTTGTCATAGATGGATTCTATCTGACTGAGAAAAGACTACCTCTCCCACTTATCTGTAGGACTTTCATTATGAATGCATGTTGGATTTTGTCAAATGTTTTTTCTATATCTATTGAGATGATCATATGATTTTTGTCTTTGATTCTGCTAAAATGATGTATTATGTTTATTGATTTTCATATACTGAACAGTGTTTGCATTCATGGGCTGAACTCTCCTTGGCTACGTGACCTGATCCTGATGACTTCCTGCGTTCTGTTTGCCGATATTCTATTGAGAATTTTCTCATCCATGTTCATTAAGGGAATTGTCTATAGACATCTTCCTTGCTTGGATCCTTCTATCCTTTTGATATCAGGGTAATCTCTCCAGGAAATACTTTGGGAGTATTGCTTCTCTTTCAAATGCATTAAGAAGTTTTGGAGAAGTAACAGCGCTAGGTCTTCTCTAAATTTCATATAGAATTGAACAGTGAATCTGTTGGGACCTAGAGTTTATTTTGTTGGCAGGTTTTAATTAAACCTTCAATTTAAGTGACTAATTTTACCTTATTTCATTTCATATCTTCTTGGTTTAGCTTTGCCTCTGTGTGCCCAAGTTTCTCTTTTCTTAGATATTAGCCCTGTTGGATTTAGAATCCACTCTAATTCAAGGTGAATCTCTCTAAAATTCAGTACACCTGAAAAGCTCCTATTTCTGAATAAAGTTGTGCACACAGCCTGAAAAGACTTAAGGATTTATGGAAAATGCTGTCCAACCTACCAGAGACCCAGAGTAGTGACAAGATTTGGTTAAGAAGTTCATGAGGCCAAGGGAAGCCTCAGCCAGTTTTGACCACTAGAATCCTTTCATGTGGTTCCTATTACTAAGCCTCCCAAATATTGTAAATATTCTACCTTTTGGCGTATCTTATATTTTTTCTCATGGCTGAACATGATGTACAGATGAAAGACATAGGTATAAATAGGCTTTTAATAATATGATTGCAAGGTAAAAGGGAGAGAAAGTATCCTACATTCCTGCAATTGCATCACAGACTGCGTTTGTGACTTCAACAGTGACTCAACCCTGCTTTGCAGTAGTCATTCAATGGGTGCAGCAGCAGTATGGCTGCTGTAGGATCACGATGACTGTTTTCTCTTCCTCCAAGTGGAAAGCAAATGCCGATTGGAGTTGGGCATTTCCCTTTTGCCCGTTGGTGTCGGGTTTAATACTCTCTCCTGGAGGCAAGCTTCTTTAAGAGAAGCAGAGTGCTAATGTACCTTTGAAAATAATCCTTTCCCCTCTCTCTGCTGATAGAAGCACAGAATTTTCCCAGTATTCACTGAGGAGGCCTCGTGATAAGAAGAGTATCTCTACACATACACACACTCATGACTGAGTGTCCACGGAGGGTTTCTTTGTTGCGTCTGTTGCAGTACTGAGGATTGAACCCAAGATCCTCGAATTGAGCTACATTTGTTTTGAGAAAATCTTGAAGTTGTAGGTTGGCCTTGAACTTCTGCCTCAGCCTTCCAGCATGCTGGGATGAAAGTTGTCTGGCAATACGCTGCTTCCCCAGGGAGTTTTATCCTCTCATGTTTAGCCACACCGAATCGCTAGCAGTTTGGCAAAGTTCAGGGCTGTCCACTCCGGCCCTGGGTTCTGCGGAGGTTGAGCTCCCCGAGGTTTCTGTGCAGTAAGTGATCAGCCTGTGTCCACTTTTCCATCCTCATCGTCCGCTGCGCCTGTCTGTCTTGCCAGTTCTGGAGCCAGAAGTTTGCCTGCTGGCTGCATTTCTCTTCTGGGAATGAGAGTTAACTTCATTTTTACTTGCTGTTAAGATGGAACACCAATGCTTAAATTTCTTACCGGCCACACTAGAAAGTAGAAATACATTTTAAGTATTTTGTAATGAAATGCACTATGGTTCAGGACCAAGAATAATAATTTTAGTGTAAGAAGAAGCTGTTTTCCCCAACTTTAGTGTTACTGGTTGGTGCCTAAACTATCTCAGTTTTCACTTGAAAAACAGAAGTTAAACACTTTATAGACAAAAAAAAAAAAAAACTGAGCTAGAACCAACTTATTCATCATCATCCTTTTCTTCCTCCTCTTCATTCTCCTCCTCCTCTCCCCTCTTTTTCTTGAAATTTTTTTAGCCTTGACAACTCCCTCTTTTGCTGCACCAGGTTTTCCTTTAGCCCGGTAGGCAGCGATGTCCTTCTCATCCTTTTCCTTCAGCTTAGCAGCCTTCTTCTCATATGGCTGCTTGTGGTCTGCTGCAGTATTATTCCACATTTCTCCAAGTTTCTTTGCAACATCCCCAATGGAGAGGCCAGAATGTTCTCCTGTGATTTCTGTGCGATACTCAGAACAGAACCAGAAGAAGGCCGAAGGAGGCCTCTTGGGCATATTGGGATCCTTGAACTTCTTTTTTTGTTTCTCCTTTAGGAGGAATGTAAATTTTCATTTCTCTTTCATAACAAGCCTTGTCTGCTTTTGTCAAGTCTTCAGATTTTCCTTTTTCTTTCACAGACGTGGTCTTCCACCTCCCTGACCACTTCTTTGAGAACTCTGAGAAGTTAACAGAGACATCTGGGTGCTCCTCTCGGCAAGCTTGCGCAAAGTATCCCTATGATCACACCTTTTCTTGGCTTTTCAGGATCTCCTATTCCTATATTTACTTGTTTCCCTCAGCAAGTTACAGTCTCCCAGTGCCCATCTGGTTCTCTCTTGCCCCGGTGCTGTCTCTAGGCAGCTCATTGTACTGCCAAGTCTGTATTTTTTAAAGTATAATAAAATTCAAATTGCTTACTAGTCTTCACTGAAATTCTCCCAAAATTAGTTGGAGGTCTATAGCCTCTCATGCTATGTGTGGAATATAGCTATGCTCTCAGAGGTTATCACGTTTATCTCGAATCATTCAGTCTACAACTTTGTTGTCACATCCAAGGAATCAACTGTGAAAAGCACTGAGATTATATGAAGATCATTTGTTTTATCACATGGTGTTACATAGAGTTAGGCTATGAAATCGGAAAGGTTTCATTTGAATCCTGACTCCAGTGCTTACGACTGCTTGGGCAAGTTGTTTAAGATCTCAGTGGGTCTAATATTTCTCATCACGTCACAACAATGGTATCTGCTTTCTAGTGTGTGCCAAAACTATACATGAAACAATGCAAGGAGTCCATTAGGAACAATGATTGGCACACTGAATGCCCAATTCGTGATGGCCCTCATGATAGTTATCCTACTGGATTGTAAACAATTCCTTTTCCCACTCAGGTATAAGCCGTATAGGGAAGACTGGGTGCTTATTGAATTTCATGCACGTGAATTGTATAGAACTAAATAAGTATTAAGTACTAGAAAACAAACTAAAAGAATAGCAAAACGATGACATGAAAGACAATACTAAACATTTCCTCCAGAAATATGCAACATGGTGAGGTAAAGGAGCTTAAGGTTGTCTCTGATGGAGTCCAGAAAAGTGAAACGGTGTGCGGGTGGATTATGACGGCAAAGCAACTAAACACGCATTTTCCATGGAAACCTCATCACATATTAACAGAACCCTGCTTATTTGTAAGAGGACACACTGATCTGAAAACTCAAAGGATAATTTAGTATTTGCTATAATTTTTCCCTTTAGAAAGTAGTGCTGTGCACGGTGGCCTAGGCCTATGTGCTCAGTCCTCGGAAGGCTGAGGAAGGAAAATCACTGCAACTTTTGCAGCCAGCTTGGTTACACGGTGAGGCTCTGTAAAGCTCTCTCCCTCTAGTACCTTCTCCTTGGAAGAATTGGCTTCTCCATTCCGCTGGCCTCAGTTTTCACTGTTTTTTACTTTGGCCAATGAAACATGAGTGTGTGTGGCCTGTGGGGCTTATCAACAAAACTTCAGTGAGTGCTGAGCGTTGTGTGTCTTGCCTTTCTTCCTCCGCTGTCCTTCTTCTACGGTCCCTGTCTCAGAAAGGAGCTTCTCCTCCCTGGTCTGAAAAGGAAAACAATATGGAATACAACTGCAGTCAACTTGTGAGGCACAAGTGCCCTGAAAAATAAAATAAACCCCAGCTATAAGCCACACAGAGTTAGGAGTTGATTAACACTGCAATGTAACTTGGCCCAAAGAAAAACAGTGCCATTCTAAAACAGCTAAAATGTTGAGGACAATTTTTATATAAATGCATATTTTTTTCTAGGATTAGAACAAGTCAGTATTATACCTTTCGATATTCTGTAAGACATAATCTTGATGTTGTGCTACCAAAAGCAATTTAAATATTCTTATAAAATGCAAATGACAGAAAATATTCAAACTATTTTGATGAAGAATAGCAAAATCCAAGGCCTTATGCTCTGCCAAGTTTCGCCACTGATCATAAAGCTGGAGCAAGAAAGGCAGCTTGGTTTGGGGTTAAAGCAGATAAATACAACGCAAGAGAGGACAACATCTATATTTGGTTTTTGAGTGTTTTTGAAAAGCACTAAGGCAATGCAGTGGAAGAAAAAATAATCAACCTGAATGACCTGGGATATTTGGGGACTTCTATAAAAGATAAGAGCTTCGGTCTATGGTCTGCATCAGCAGTGAATATGGCCGTGAAATAAAGACCTACAACTATAACATTTCTGGAATAGTTCAGAGGAAATCTTTGTAAGCCTGAGTTAATAGACAATTTCTTACACATGCTTCTGAAAGCATAATTTATGTTTAGGAGATAATACATTCAAATCTCAACACAGTGTAAGAACTTCTGCTGAAGTATATTGCTAAAATACCGAGAAGACTAAAGTCTTAGCTATGGTCCAAGTATGGTTCTGCCCAAGAACTACAGAGCAGAAAGCACACTCTGTGCCTCTGCAGGAGATACTGCAAAAGCTCTGAGTTGACTCTAGACTTTCATGGATATGGCATGAGGGCAGGCGTGCTGCCAACAGCCTGAAGGGAGCCATGCCCATCCATGCTCTAGAGGCAGGCTAGACGCCCTCGTGCCGCCTGTCAGCCCCACACTTGTCTGTGAATTCATTCCAGCCCTGCTAGACAAAATATGAGTCAATTTTGTCCTCCCCAGGCGCTCGTCTGTGACATAGCAGGATCTCTTCCACACACCGAGCCTAATAAGAACCATCCATGCTCCTGGTCACAGACCCACCACGTGCAGAGAAAAGCACAGCCTCCTGCCACCACCTGACCTACTTGCCAGAGTCCTGAAGGTGCGCAAGTTTCTTCATGAAGGAGACAAGAGCCCTGCATCCTCAGTCACTGTGAAGAGCCCGCCTGACAGCAGACTCCAGCGAAGTCTCAGTAACCAACACTAAATAGATGGCGGTCTGTGCACTGCTTTATAAATAATTTAAAAGTAATCATTTTAAGATTTGCAACAATGGGGAGGAAAAAAAGGATTGCAACAGTGAAACACAGACAGTCCTCCACACAAAATTAGGATACAAATGCTTGAATGAAATAAGTTTGAAGTGGAAAGCACACACACACACACACACACACACACACACACACACACACACAGCAGAAATTCTGAAAAATACAAAAATCTAAAGAACTTTTAAAACTTCAAGGGAGCTTTAATAGCAGACTCAATCATGCAGAAGAAAGATTTAGCGATTTAAATTCAGGTCATTTTACATTTGAAGAAGGGAAAGGTATTTTAAAAAGAAGACATGAAAGGCTGGGCGTGATAGTGTATGACTGTAATCCCAGCACCAGGGAGGCTGAAAACAGAAAGATCACTACAAGTCCTAGGTGTGTACTGAGACCTGTACTATATACATAAATAAAGAAGGAAACATGTAGAATATTCAGAGTATTATTAAACATACAGAAAGAGATGTTATGGTTTATGTCTAGTTGTCACCCCAAAGCCTCATGCAGTCATGAGGCAGGGACTTCAATACATTGAGACTTGACTCATGAGTCACTGGGATTATGTGATTTAGTCATGATCTAGAGTTTGAGACTTGATCCATGATCCCTAGGATTGCGTGTTTTAAGTACTTCTGGGATTATGGGTGTAGCCTAAGGTGGACAGGCTAAGGCAGAGAGCCTGATTTAATTTAAAAAGAGAGACAGAGAGACAGACTAGCGCTGTTGCTGTGCTGCCCTGATTGGTTGGCTGCCTCTGTCACCATATTGTTGCTGTTCTGTCGCCGTGAACTGCTGCTTTCTGCCGCGTGCCTCTCTGCCTTGG
Source organism: Myocastor coypus (assembly GCA_004027025.1). NCBI lineage: Eukaryota > Metazoa > Chordata > Mammalia > Rodentia > Myocastoridae > Myocastor > Myocastor coypus. Next base: position 100,941 of record PVJA010001280.1, on the reverse strand, counting down.
ATCCAGGCAAGTATGGACTGAAACCTCCAGTAACTGTGAGCTAAATAAACCTTTCCTTCCTTCATTTTGAGTGTCGCGTTTTTGTCCCAGCAACGAGTAAAAAGTAATTAAGACAAGAGAAATTGTAAGACCTTCAGAAAAGATGAAAAAAAAAAGCCTATCTAAAGAAATTATGGATTTGAAAATTCTCAAATTGAGGGAGAGAGATAGATACCTGTATTTTTTGGCGGGGAGGGTTATGAGGGATTAAACCAAGGACCTTACACTTACCAAGCAGGCATTAAAGCTGTTGACCTATATCCACAGCCACAGACACTGAGATGTGTGACCACCAAAAATCTTCTTTAAGATCATGTTAAAAGGGGATGGGCGATAACTCAGTAGAATAAGTGCTTGCCTGTCAAGCACAAGGACTTCAGTTCAACCCCTGGTTCCAGAAAAAATAAATAAATAAATAAATAAATAAATAAGATCACCTTAAAGAAGAAAGACGAAAAATTAAGGATCTGTCATGCACACGTACCACCTTCCTTAATTAACGTAATCACTATATGTCACAAACATAAACAAAAATATTTATAATAAACATGAGGAAAAGGGGTCATAGATGGGGGAGGGAAATTGGTATAAGGAGGAAGAATAAAATGAGTCAATATATGTTAAACACATGTACCTTCTCCCTAAGATGAATGTAAATGTCATGTACTTGTAGAAACAGGATTTTCCATGAAATCAGAAAGCTAAAATAAATCCATGAGGATCTAAATGATATGGTTAACTTGTCACTAAGCAACTCTGATCGCATTAATATCCTGAGCTCCAAGAATGAGTGACTGGATACCTTTTTCCAGAACACAGGGTTTCTAAGATAAAGAATCAAGAACCCCTTCCAGATCATAAAATTCCTCTACTTTAAGTACCCTTTCCCGCCCAGTAAGAACCAAGTCCCACCTCCCTTTAACTTACGCAGCAACACAACCCCCAAAACTGGGTTGCTTGAGTAGGTCGACTGAGAGAGATGGTTAAGTTTGAATTCAGCCAATAAATTCAAAGATCAGTTGCTTCTCCAGCATTAGGGATAGAAGGGGTAAATTTCCTTTCTCCTATATACCTGTGACATCATTGTATCCTTTTGCAAAAGTAAAATACCTTATCAAGATTTCTTAATGCTTTATTTTCTTTAGTGACAATTTGAGTCTTGGGGCTCGTTCCCAACAATTTGGTACCTGACTGTGAGCCTAAGCCCTTTATGGCTTGAGGATACACCAGAAGGCGACAAGTCCACGGCCTGTTTGGATGATGCCCATGATAAGAACCCATGCCCATGGGCTGAGAGCCCCCAAAATGACTGCTTGATATTGCAGTAGGAGCCAAAGGGGGAAAGACAACTGCAATGACAAGAAGAAGCTTCATGCATGAAATAAGGGAAGAAAAGCCACAGGAGCAACCAAGTGCTGCCTTGGCGGGGTGTTATTCTGTCCCAGTCCCGGAATGACCTCGGGTGAGATCAAGGTGATTTGGGGTGAAACAGAAAGTAACTGGGAACAAGATAACTTGTTGTACACTGAAGATAGAGTGTTGGCCTTTGAAATAAAAAGAATGAAAAATATATATGTCTTCCAGTCAAGATGGATCACAACAACGAGGATGTTAGGGAAAGAACTATCCCTAATTATCCCCTTGATACAAGGACTTCCTTGATAACCCATGAACAGAAGACAAAAGAAAAAAGCTCAAATGATAAAATCTTGTTGCATTTAGCCACAAATGCCCATCCCTACCTAACCTATTTTCCAGTTAAGATTTAGGGCAGATGAGTCCTAGATATATCAGTTGTTGATTGAATATGTTCACATAAAAGTCTGAGGTCTGGAGAGGAGAAAGAATATACTCTGTGTTGGTGGTAAAAAAAAAAAAAAAAAAAAAAAAAAAAAAAAGACATATTGTCCTGTTTCCCTTAAAAACCCCAGGACTTAAGAAATTCCAGTCTTCTCCTGCACATGGGACACTCTAGTACCCCTGTCCCCAGCCTATAATCCAACTGCTCTGTCACAAAAGCTGGCATCACCTGAGGGGAAACTAGTCCCTGGCATGGCGGCACCACCACACCATGGGAAGAAGCCTGACCTTATCTTCATCTCTGAAAAAAATTAAAAGCTACAAAATATGTTCAGAGTCTTCTATTTTCCTCAGAAACAAAATGGGGATCAGCTGGGGCTCAGTCCTTCTTTCCCTTGAGGGAAATGCCTTCTAAATGCTCCTTGTTAGTCAAAAGCATTGTGGGGGTGCTGTAGCACTGGCTGTCATGTCACTCATTCCTGAGTCTCGGGTCTCCTCTATGTGTGATTTGGTCTTTAACACCCAAGGGAAAAGCATAACCAAAATTATTAAAATACAATTTTAAATCGAAGCTTCACTAACTATAAAAGGGGCATAATTCAGACTCACTTAGTAACTCTTTGATGGTTACCAGAAAACAAAATGCAGGAGAGTAGAGGAACCCAGTGCCTCCCACCGGGGTAGGAGTAGGAGGGACGCATGGAATTTGCATTCCTTCACATGTGATCTGTGGCTAAGTTACAAGTCCATTTCTTTCTCCGAAGGTGATTTTTTTATAAATAAAGAGTGGACCCTGGGTCTGCCGAAGGGGCACACTGAGAGGGAAGTTGAGCCCAGGCATGGTGGCACACACCTGTAATCCCAGCACTTGGAAGGCCAGGAGGATCACTACAAGTCCAGTCTAATAGTGAGACCCTGAAAACCCCGCAGACCCTTCCCTCCCACAAACACAAATAGAGGAGTTAGCACACTGGAAAACTTTGGAAGTCTCCTACGAAATGAAACAAAAAAAGAAATAAAAGATACACTTACTAGGTTACATGCACACTTTATTTGTTTCCATTTGTTCATGAATAATGAGAAATGTGTCCTTCAAAATATCTGTAGACACATCTTCCCTGTCGTTTTATTTATAATTTCCACGTGAGGAAGTTCTGCTCATCAGCAACAAACACGGAACTGCTGGCATACACACTGGCATGGCTGGCTACCAAAATAATTATCTGAGTAGAAAAAAACTAGTAAAAGGAAACACATGTCACCTTATATCACTCTCAGCATGCAAAGTCACCTGTGACAGTAGCGTCAAGGGTCAGCCACAGTTACGGTGTGTGAACGAGGAACGTGAGAAAAATTGGGGCAGGATTAATCACTAGCTAAACTGCAGTGATGTTTTTGCAAATCTGTATTCATTTCAAAATGGATCAGACTGCATAATGTTAATATGCGCAGTTTATTATGTGCTAAATATGTTTAAATCCGAGAAATTCTGAATTGCCACTTAATTTCCAGCCAACAATGTAAAATTTTAAAATTCCTATGTAGGAGTCTTTCGTGGTCGAAATGCAGCATCAGAGTGCTCAATATTTAACAATTTCCAAAATTTTCACGTCCCGTATAATGTTAAGGGTGATTCTTATCAGAAACATGTGGCCCAATTATCCCAGAGATTAGCTGGATAACACTTCACTTATGGCTGTCCTTGCTGATCTACAGTCTTATCTGTCAGTCCCTCCCTCCCTCCCTCCCTCCCTCCATCCCTTCATCCCTCCCTCCCTCCATCCATCCCTCCATCCCTCCCTGCCTCCATCCATCCATCCCTCCTTCCATCCCTCCATCCCTCCCTCCCTCCATCCATCCATCCCTCCCTCCATCCCTCCCTCCCTCCCTCCATACATCCATCTCTCTACCTTGCTGTCTCCCACGTATACAGATGTTCAGAATTTACCAACATGAGCTGTTTAACTTTGCTGGCTCCTGTAGCTATAGAACTGAAAATGAAAACGAGCAAAACAAGAAAAAAGGCAAACAAATGATGCTTTGCTTTCTTTAGGTGTTTAAAACATACTAAAATAATACAAATATAACTATATATATACATATTATACATACATATATACGTATATATAAATCCCTAGATATGAATGTATATAATAAATATTATGTTTAATATCTATTCCCAGGTACATTCCAAACCATGTTTTACTGATGAGACCATTAATTTTGTTTTAGGAAATTACTTGGTAAGGTTTTCATATAGTTAAATATAACTAATTGTGAGCATGATCAATAAAAGAGAGAGAAAGAGGATCAGAAAGACAGCGTGGAGAGTGAGCGGAATGTTGGGGGAAGACTAAGGGGAGCAGGGAGAAAGGGAGAAAATTATCTAGAATATTTATTATTCCAAATGCTTTAAAAGTTAACCTCGGTTTTGGGAGTTGTCTATATTTTTCATCGTAATATATAATGTATAAGAAACAAGGAGCCCGATTGTCTGGTTTTGGATGATTCACTTGTGTCTGACCTTTTAGCAAAGCATGTGTCGTCAGCAGGCATCTCACCACCCAAAATTTTTAAATGTAGTCTGCCAAAGGCCAGTAACGTAGTCTTTTTCTTTATGGGGCACCTCTCAGGTTGAGTCAAAGCTTCAGGCACATAAGGACGCTTTCAGACAGCCCTGAGGGTATGACCTTGTTATCAGTGCAATGGAGCAAAACGGGGCACAATTATATAAGCATGACTTAGCAGTGGACAACTACATGTGCACCAACGAGGCCAGGATGTAAGATGGCAAATGGGGGATAGCAGCATATATAAACATGACGAGATAAGGGCACAGGTGGCTCTTGCCCTCTACCGAGCTCCATGCTGCCTGTTAACCGTTGCTGATGTCTTGTACACGTGCATTCTTTAACCCAGAGACTTCACCCATCAAAGTCCTCTGCCTCCTCTAGTGGTCAGCAGCTGACATATTCAACAGGACACTGAAGTCAGTGACCCTGTGGCGGCTGTGGAAACAGGGCCTGGTGATCAGGGAGAGCCCGTGAGAATGACTGCTACGTGCCCCTGACTTCACCGTCGTTATCCATAGCAACCTTCCTGGCAGCTTATTAGGCCCTGGAGAGCTGGAAAGCAGTCTGTTTGTAGCCGAGGGGTGCCTTTCAAGACTTGGAAGTGATGGACAAATTCCTCCCTCTCAACGAGGTAAAGAAAGGCCTATAAAAGCTGTGTTTTCAAAGGAGAAGAAAGGGTCCTCAAGGACACTTGATGAGTTACTGTCTCTGGAGGCAGTTACAACTTAAGCACCAGTACTGGCTGATAGGCCAGGCCAGGTGGACAAAGCAGCCCAGATAATGTAGGAGCAAGTGACACTGGCCTTCTGTCACTCTGATATCGTGGCAGGCTGAGATATCCAGTGGTTGGGGGGGTCTCAGGAAATGAGAGATCACATGTAGAACTGACTGTTTACTGGTCCCCCTGAAATATGCAATGTGTACTATCACTGGTGGATACAGCAGCCAAGTCACCTCTAATACACAGTAACTGGTACTGTTTTATAGGACCTACAGCATGCATAGAATGGCATGGAGGTGACTGGCTATCAGGCACTGCCCCACACCCCTGTGATGAGTGGGTTTCCCTGGTTACCAGTGAGGGTGGATGCCTAATGAGGATGCGTAGTCATAAATGATCAGCTGGACATTTCACAGGGAGAATTCCAGGCATGAATCCACATGGTAGCAACGTCTGCAGGCCACATCCACCCCGTGCACCACTGACTCTCCCACAGGCCACATGGGCTGTGTGCGTCAAGTAGGGCCAGCTTCCTGGAAGCCATGGGACCGACTCTTGAAACCGGAGTGAGCAGAGGTGATATTCCCTTTCAGCTCCCAGATATGGCCTCTGTGGAAGCCAGACAAAACATGGAGAACGACTGTGTTACTGGGAACTGAAAAAATAAATAACTTCCCTGCTGTTTGATGTGGTGCTTAATACTGCAGTCATGATGAGTCAGCTCACCTGAATGCTAGGCTAGCCCTGTGCCGTGGATTTGGCTAACGCCTTCTCCACTGGCATGTGCCTGACAGGATCAGTTTGCCTTCACTTGGGAGGGCAGACAGGAGACCTTCCAGGTATTGCCGCAAGGCATCTGCATAGCCCAATTCTGCGTCAAGGCCTGGTGGCTCAGGACTTGGCCACCTGCATAAGACCATAGCCTGTATCCCCGTTTCACTGTATTGATGGCTTATGTTAGCCTCTAATTGCCTTGCAGGTTTGGAAGCTGCTACGCGCAGCCCGGAGCAAGCTTTGCTGGGCCTTCGGGAAACCATGAGACCTAGATTCTCTGTCAAATTCTTTGATGTTTTTGGTTAGAAAAAGAAAAGTAATTCCTGATGCTATTATTGATAAGGCCCATGCATGCCCCAGACCCATATCAGTGCACCAGGTACAGCTGTACATAGGCGTCGCAGGGTTCCAGCAGACATGCGTACCATAGCTGGCTACGCTGACGCATCCTTTATCCCAGACGACCTGGGAGGGTGTTACACAGGACTGGACTGACACAGTGGAAGCTGCTTTTCAGGAGTCAGAGGATGGTGGCACAGGTGGAACCCTTACGATTCGTGGACCTTATTCTCCCACTTATCCAAACTCTAAGTATGGATGATGATGGGTCTGATGGCAACCTCAGGCAAAAATGGGAAGCAGAAGCACCCTGTTGGGCTTTGGTAATAGTTGGGAAACGGAGCGAAGAACTGACTCCCTGGTTGAGAAGCAGCTGGGAGCAGTATGTGCTGCTTTGCACGCCAGCCAAACATCAGAGAAAAGCAGTCAGCGGAAAGTGCAGACAAAATTTCTCCTAGAGGGTGGAGTACAGACATGGATAGCCCATGGAGTGGCACGGCTCCCCCTTCTTATGTGATGAAGGAACATGCTTCGCACACCAAGCCTCATGCTCGGCAGCTCATTGGCAGCTGAACTGGCAATGATTTGTAGACCTATGATGTACCTAGCCCAGGAAAGCATCTCAAAGGATGGCCTACAGGACATGACCACTACTGCCTTTGCAAAAGGGAGAGAGGGACCCCTGCTGTGGACACAGCCCTAGGATACATCTGTGTTTCTGATGAAGCTCACACTGTTGAGGCTTCACGGTGATTGCCCACTGCATATGGGATGCCAGTAGAAATAGCATGTGAAAGGAAAACTCATTTTACTGGAGTTCAGGTACAACAACAGGCCAGAGACAATGACATCACATGGTGCCTTCATGTGCCCTACCAGCCACAGGCTGCTATGGTTGGCCACAGCAATGGTCTCCTAAAAGCCACACTGTCCCATGTGGCTCCAACCTTGGCGTGGTGGGTGCAGGCCTCATACTAGGTGGTTCAGTTACTCAGTCACCACCCTTCAGGTACTGGTGATACCTCCCGAAGGCATATACAGCCTGAGGGAATAGTTAACTCTTGTGGCAGGATCCTAAGGTGATGAAAGACTCTCTAGTGCGTCTCCCAGCCCGTGGTGCCTGGACATCTGCTATCAGTGGGCTTGGGATTGGCCTACAGACCCTCGGTGGGTCAGTGACTGTTGTTTTTGGAGCCCTAGCAGGGAAGGGATTAGATATGATATAGAAATCGATCCCTGGACTTCCACTTGGCCATTGAAAATCTTGGCACGTTCTCCACGCCACCCACTGTGTGGCCGCTGGGGGTGCTGGATTTAGCCCCAACTCCCTTACCCTGGAATCGATCAAGTTTGATTTGAGCCACGGTCCCGTCACAGGATGGGCATGTGGTCTGCAGTCTGTCACATGAACAGGCTCTCCCGATCATGGTTGCTCTTTCATCTCTGTCCTCTTCAGCCAGGATAAGCCTCACCGAAAGCATCGTCTCACGGGTACACACTTTTGCTTCTATGCCTTAGTAAAAGTATTGCTGGATTTGCACTGAACTCCTGACTGAGGTAGCTGAAGACCTCCCATAAAGGGCTGTGCTGACTTGCCCTGCTCAGTTGGGCCGAACAGTGACAGCAACACTGGATGGAATTCCCTGGGATCAGTAATGGCAAGTGATCTTGAAGAGCCCCTCTACCCCACAGGTGCTAGCAGTGGGTGACGGGAAGTCCTATGGCATTGTAGAATATATAGCACTGCTTTGTATTTAAGTGAATGTGTTAGTAGAACAGCAAATGGCAGGGTGGGTACTCCGTAACCTGTGTGCCCAGACATTACTGGTTACATAAACAAGTGATGGGACAGTCATTAGCTATTCAATATGCTGCCCATTGATTGGACCATTGTACACTCATTGTGAATTTGTGGCACTGTACCTACCTGCACACTGGGCAGAGCACTGTACTTGGGGATTTCTCTGTGGTAAGGCACTATTGGATCCACCCACACAGACACACCCCACCTTGGGGTACTCTGTATCACAGATTTCAGTATTTTACATAAACAGGTGACCCGGTGGTCTTACGCACTGGCCCTGTTGCTGCCAAGGGCTGAGGCCATTGTCCTAGCCCTCCAAGTTGAAGTCTATGCTCAGCATAAGGCTCAGGCCTTGGATGTTATACATCAGACTTTGATAAATGGGTTGTCTCAGATGAGGAAGACAGTTTTGTAGAGCTGCATGGCTTTAGACTTGCTGAGTGCAGCTCAGGGAGGCACTGGTGTCACCTTACCCATAGAACGTGGCATTTCTAATCCTGATCACCAGACACAGATACAGGAAGCTTTGCAAGACATGAATGAGAAGGTGCTTGCCCCCCCCCCCACAGACCTTCCCTCAGGACCATCTCACCCAAAGGGGGGGATGCTCGGGACACGCCTCGCACTTGCTAGCCATAAGCTGAAATGTGTGGACACTGGAGGTGGCAGGGTTCTGTTGTTCCCTTGCTGCCATAGTGATCTTTGTGTGCCTGAGCCACCTTGATGGGCCACTCAAAAGAGGTAACTCTTGCCAACCTCTGAGGGAGAGGGATGAAGAGAACTGCTCAGATCAAGCCAATGCTTGGAGTGTGTAAGGATGCTTCCAGACAGCCCTGAGGATACGGCCTCATTCTTAGCACAGGCAAAAAGTGGGGCATAATCATGTAACTATGACTTACCAGTGGGCAGCCCTACGTGCACCAACGAGGCCAGCACGTAAGAACGTAAATAGGTGACAGTAACACGTATAGGAATTTTACAATCAAGGTGGCCCTTGCATTCTGCTGTGCTCTGTGCTGCCTGCTCTTGCGGCCCTTGTCTTGCATACGTGCATTCTCTAACCTGGGAGCTTCACCCACAAAATCCTCCTGTGGGTCCCTGAGCAGACTGACATCCTTGGTACCTAGAATCTTAGTGTGTCCCGCTGTTTGATCACAACCACACTAGAAGTTGACAGCTTTCGTGAGTAGCCACAACTCCCTCCTACAGGAGCTGCAATGGTAACAATTCATTAGAGAAAAGCAGTGGCTGTAAAAATGTGCCCTGGAATCCTGAATATATGCCTAGCGTTATGCCTGCTTCTCTAGATGAAGAACAATGAAAAACTTACTTTCCTCAGAAAAATTCAATGTGACAAACTGGGAAATTTCGCACCGTTTACAAAATGATACAAAGCAGGGAACCCTTTCCCCTCCCATAGGAGGAAGTGCTTCCTGGGTGCTGTGGGCTTTCCGGAAGGTAATGAGGCTGCGCAGGAGGAAAAGCTCGAAGAAGAGATTGTGCCATCATTTAGAATTGCAAAAGACTGATTCCAAGTGTTGCCGCCTTTAGATATTCTGGTGTGGTTTGAGTTTGACCACGAAGTGCCAGAGCCTGACGAAGAATAGGGTGACAAACCCAGAACGTACAATGACGCTTGGTTGAGTGAGGCTGTGGAGACAGCTCATTGCCATAAGTGCCTGCCCGGCAAGTTCAAGGACCAGGGTCCAATCCGTGGTGCCATATGTTCTGCCAGCCCCAAGCCAAGCGGGCCACCGGAACCGGGCGTGATGGTGCGCGCCTATAATGTCAGGGCTGGGGAGGCTGAGACAGGAGGATCACCACCGGTCTGTTCTGTGAGCCAAGACCATGTCCAAATAAATAAACATACAAACAAACAAATAAATAAATAGTTGTGTTTACCAATGTAGACACGTCTTTCTCCCTTTTCTCTCCTCCCGCTGCTTTCTTTTCTCTACCTTCATGAGCTAGGAGCACAGTTGCTCATCCCTGACTGAGCATCGAGATGATTTTGGAGGTATTATGGGAAGTTTTTCTCCTATAGCCTTAGCAATGTACAAACAATTAAACTGCATTTCGAAGCTAAACTCTGAGAATAATTTTATGCCATTCTCTCTGAGAGACAAGAGATATATTGTGTCAGTAGTATCCGTAAAGGATGACTCAAACAACTACTATCACTCAGGCTTACTATTCTATAGAGTCATAAATCTTCAATGCTAGTTGTCTTTGATGTAATCAAATAAACTAAGGATTGAAAATGAGGTATTGGATGTACATTGCAGGCATCGAGTCATGGGAATAGGTTACTACTACTTCATTTGAATCACTGTATCATTTATCATCAAGGAGACCAAAAATTAATCCTATTGTTTCAAACAGACTGAGTTTAGGAATGACCCTAATGTAGGACCACAAATTAAATCAATCAAAAGTCACAAAGATTGAGAGCAGGAGTGATTTTCATGAACCCATTAGATCACGTGAAAAAGAGAGAGATATTCCTACAGACGACGATCATCATTCTCTTTTGAGATCAAAACCCCATCTATGGAAATCAAGGCTAAGAAATCTCGTCTCTGTCGGCCGAGCAGCTGGAGAAAAATCAGATTCTAATTTCTACATTTGGTCCAGCTGGTGTCTCCCCTGAAGGTACCTTACCTCCCCTTGTGGAAGAAGGCATGCCAGCTTTGTCTCCAAGTCTGCAGGAAAAGCTATTTCCCCCCCACATTTATTTGCTCACACCTCCTCTGCCACCCACATGGCATTTTTCTTTACTTACAGGAATGCTAAAGACCCAAAACCGCAGCAGGCTGATTAAAAATTAATAAGAGCCTCAGAGGGAAATTGCCAAGAGGTGGGCGCCTCTGTGATCCACAATATCATGAGGTTCTTTAAATACCCAATTATTTTCAGAACACCTGCAGAACAGAAACCACAGGATATGGGAAATAGGTTTTGAGGCCAGAGGGAATATATTTTTAAGCAAAAGTCTTTTAAGTTAGAGAAAAGAAGAATTATGTTTACGGTACTGCTTGTCATTCCTCCCCCCACCTCTAGCTATTTTTCTTTTCTTTTCTAGTTTTAGGCCCTTCACTCAGCAAGAATAAGATTGTATCTTCAACATAAACTTCATTATTCTGTAGTAGCTCTTCCTTTCCTCGGGAGGTAACATTTCAATATAGGAGAAAAAGGGGGCCAGGAAATTAAAATCAAGCCTGAGAATATTTGATGATACATGACACCCCAACTCATGCAGGGAAAAAAAAAGTTTAAACCTGGTATATGAAAGAGCTGGGAAACACTTGCTTGTACATTGCGCTAGTCGTGGTGAGAAGCGCTTTGTCACAACGCACCAAACAAAAATGGCTTCTAAAGAAAGTGCAAGTGATTCTGGAGAGAGCCCTTGTTCTACTCCATGTCTTCTTCCATTTCCTTATACTTCCTTTGCGGTTAGTGACGTACATCTGCTTTGCACTCCAAGAACCTAGTACTTACGATACCCAAACAGTGAAGACGGCATCCAGTGACCACGCTGCTACTTAGCCATGGGAAGCTACAAACTGCTGTTGATTGGCGCACACGGAAACAAATCAGACAGGGTGCCAATGATTTCTTCAGCCAGAGATGTTCTTGTCAGGAGCCGCGCTAGAACGTGGCACAGAGAAAGCCCTGTGCTATCCTTGCCTTCCAGCAGGTTGTCAAAAATCAGTAGGTGGATGGGATTTTCAGCAATGACAAAGACAATACAACAAAACATGTTTAAACATGTACTGTTAGCGTAATTATGAGTTATCAGTATTGCAGAAAAAAAATGTGAATGTAGGTACCGAGGAGAGTCAATTAGGCTGTAGCTTTTTTTTTTTTTTTTTTTTTTTTTTTTTTTTTTTTTTTTTTTTTTTTTTTTTTTTTTTTTTTTTTTTTTTTTTTTTTTTTTATCTATTTATTTTTCTTGTTTCAGAACCTTTGTTTATTCACTCATTTTCATGGCCGGCTCAGCCCACCCCAAGGGCAGGGCTGGCGCAGCAGGTGGTGCCGGGGATCGAACTGCGGTCCCTGAAGCCGTCCAAGCTTTCCCAAGCAGGTGCTTTAGGCCACTGAGCCATCCTGCCAGGCCCCTAGACTGTAGCATTTGAGTAATGTGTGCATCATTTTTTAATCAAATCTATTCATCCTTTTCAATGGCAACTGTTAAGTATTAGACAAGCACAAAACTTGGAAGATCTGAATTATGTTTTCAGAATTATCTAGTAGGCCTTACGATAAATCATTTAACTTCCTGGAACCAGATCTTTACAATCTATCCTCCTGCTACAAGAAAAAAAAAAAAAATTCTCTGTGTGTTCCTATATGCTGCAGTTATAAACTGCATGGAAAAATTATGTACAAAAGCAATACCACAGAACAAGTGAAATTAACTACAAGACAATATCCCACTTAAAACTTATTGATCATTTATCAAGAGCTTTTCTCAAAGAAAAATTACTTGGAATTCTGCTTATAGCTTATGTAACACCTTGCTTTTCTGTTTTTGTTTTTGTTTGTTTCCTGGAAATATACTTCATGCATCTATTTGGTTATTTTCTGTAAATTTATTTTTCCCGTTTTCTAAAAAGGATTTGGAAAGGGTAGTCACATTATAGCTATTCTCATAGGACACTGTAAATCTTATTTATTAGTTGAAAGGGAGCTGGGGATACGGCTCAGAGGCCGAACTGCTCACAAGGAATGAACAGAACCTGATAATACATACATCAGTCTGTTGCTTAAAACTAGCAGGCCACCCCGGCCTCTGCTGCCATGACGTTCACAACCCTCCATAATCTGATCATAACTGGCAGAACAGAGAACACAGGGACTATCTGAACCCTCGTTCAACCACTGGTCGATTAGGCCAGATCTGGGAATACAAAGTAGTAGCTCTATTTAAACACTTAATTTGTAGCTGGGCGTGGTGGCTCACGCCTGTAATCCCAGCACTCGGGAGGCTGAGGCAGGAGGATTGGTGCGAGTTCGAGACCAGCCTGGGCTACAAAAGTGAGCTCAGGACCAGCCTCAACTGCATAGCAAGACCCTGTCTCAAAAAGACAAAAATAAATAAATAAATAAATAAATAAAAATAAATAAATAAACACTTAATTTGTTTTATATTGTTTGTTTGTGTTTTGGGCAGGGTCCCACTATGCAGCTTGAGCTCGCAGTGATCTTCCTGTCTCAGACCGCTCCCCCGATCACAGGGCCAGGATTACAGGCATGTGCTACCACAGCCAGACTTGGCGGTCAGCTCAGTGCACCCTGGATCAGGGCCAGCCTGGCATGTAGCCCTACAGAATGAACTCCACCCCAGTACTTGCCTAAGCACACACTTAGTCTGCTGAGCTATCTTGTTGGTCCTGTTTTATTGGTTTGGTTTGTTTGCTTGTTTGTTTTTTAGGAAAGCGTCTACAGAGTATTCAAGATCTCACTACTAGACCAGACCTGTAGTGATTTGCCTGTTTATAGTCTCCCAAGAGCTGAGATTACAGGCGTGAACCATCGCATCCAGTCTCAATTGCCATCTCGGCTTGCCCTGGGGGTGGGGATGGCACCACAGGCCAGGGGATGAACTCCTCTGCCTTTTTTCCAGATGCTTTAGTCCACTAGGCTGTCTGGTTGGCCCCTGTTTTATGTCTTCTGAGGAACGCAGTTGCATCGGTGTTTGTGTGAGGAATATAGTCACTGTCACGTTTGTGACCAGATGCAGAGTTTGTGAAAAGTAGTAACATTTTTGCCAAATGCTTTTGCTAGGGAACAGAATTATTTTCAAACAGAAGCCATGATAAACCAAGGAACTCCTCTATTCTTCTTTCTGCATCTGGGAAATAGAACACAGAATTTCTGGGAGAAGCATGATATAGATTGTTTCAGATTAACTTGCAGAGAAGCCTGCTATAGGTTAACTTTACCAGCAGCTCTTGCTACTTGCGCATACTCACCTCAGGAGGTCCTTCGTGGCGCGCTACCCTAGGAATCTTCCACGCTTTTCTTTCAAATTCATGCGCTATTGTTCATGACTTAGCACATTTCCATACAAGTTTTAGCTTCTTCTAGAGTGACACCCAAGACTGGTGACCAACTTGAGAACTCTCTCCTGCTGTGTTCACAGCAGTCCTGTGCCATAGACACAGGATCCCATTCTCTACACAAGGAAACTAGAGATCCAACAGGTTGAACACATATCCAGAAATGCTCATGCTAAAACTGACAGGACTAGGATTCAAACTCAGACTGGTTTGACATTTGCATCCATAATTTCCATAATTATGAAAGATTTCATAATTTTCCTGGCTCTTTATGCTGTTACTGAAGATGGTAATGTCTTAAGCACACAAGGAGGATGAGGGTGGATTGGAATTTTAAATAAGGTGGTTAAAATAGAGCTGAAGGAGGAAGTAAGTCGGAGGCTGAATAATGACCTCTAAAGATACCCACAGCCTGATCCTCAGAACCTGCGAATAAGCGATAGTCCATCACAAAGTGCATTCAGGCTGTAGATAGGATTAGGGCTGCTATCCTGTCAGGCTTACAGTGGGGAATATCAAGAATTACAGGGTCGGGGCCTGTGTTAGCATCCTAAAAAAGCTAATACCAAAGTGACGTCACATGGGAAAGAAAACAACCAAGTAAATGGTGGTTTTTGTTTTTTTTTGTTTTGTTTTGTTTTGTTTTGTTGTGGTTTTTTTTTTTTTTTTTTTTCCTTCTTTCTCAGATTTTTCTTTTTTCCTGGCTCAGACTGCCTTACAGGTGGTTCTGGGGATCAAACTGCCAACCCTTGTGCCTGACTGGGTTTGCCGGTGCAAGCGCGTAAACCACTGAGCTAACCAGAAAGCCCATCTCTGTTCTCCTTTAGCAGAAGACTTCGGACACCAGAAGCTTGGGTGTGGGGTTGCGTCCTTAGCAAGTAACTCTTCAGCAGACTTTCTGGCAGATCTCGCTTGCATAGCATCTAATCCCACTGGACCCTGACAGTGTCTAGCCAGAAAGAACCTCAGATGTCACCGGTTGGGGACTCAGTCCCCAAGGTTGCTCCCTAGTTTACACACCAATGGCAAGTCACACCAGTCACCTATCCGCTCAGCAGGCCAAGTATACAACAGAATTCTTATGATTCCCTTCTCAGTCTTAATTAATTTTCCAGACACTCATAGAACCAGGGGAGCACTTCACTTACATTTCTTGATTTGCTGGATCAGTAAGGGCTTCCTAAAAGAGGGGATGAAGAGCCAGATGAAGAGATACATAAGGCAAGGCTGGGGATGATCACAAATACTTTTGTCCCCAAAGAACTGAGATGTATCACCCTCCTAGCACGTGTGTGTATTCACCAAGCCTGAAGCTCCCTGTACCCTACAGTTCAGCAATTGTCCTGGAAGCCACACTATGCAGACATGGTCCATTATTAGCTCCTTTTCCAGCCCCTCCCCACTCTCTGGTGAGTGGAAGCTTGGTCTGGTCATGGTCAGATCATGGTGACAGCTTTCTCCACAAAGCACCCAGAGTCACCCATTAGGACAAGTGAAATTCCCACAGAATAGGAGATTCCCAGGGATTCAGGAGCTCTGGGTCAGATACTCCTATCAGTAGGAAAATATTCGAGGTCTTACATGCTCTGTGCCCAAGAACTAAGGCCAAAGACAAAATATCACAGGAGCAGATTCTAATCACTGAAGAAGTTATCATAAGTTCAGGACCTCGGTTTAAGGGACAGAGGCATATATAAAATTTTCCCTTTTATCTTATAGCTAGCTGTTCTTTGAAAATGGAGGGGATCACAGTCCATGGAGTGCACGCATCTTTCAATGATGGTCAAGAAGGGGAGTGGACTCTCCCCTTGTCTTCCAAAGGGCACACAACCCTCCTGACACTTCGAATTTATGATGGAGGCCCACATGAGGCTTCTGGCCTTTAGATCTACATGTTTTGATTCCTTGCACTTTAAGTCACTAAATTTCTCATAATTTGTTATAATGGCCACAGAAGATTCAGCAACATCTTGAATTCTTTTTATGGACTTGGCTTTTTCTGTTTTACTATTTTTCTGTACTATTTTGAAAAAGAAGTCTCAAGGGTACTCCCTATCTGGCAAGGTATGGCTTGCTGCTGCTCTCTCTCTCTCTCTCTCTCTCTCTCTCTCTCTCTCTCTCTCTCTCTCTCTCTCTCTCTCTCTCCCTCTGTCTCTCTCTTCCAATTCATCTTTTGCCCAAAGAAGTTCCCATCAGGATGAAAATGGCCACTGGGCCTAGAGAACATTTGAGCATCTTTTAGTCATGGGTGAGAACTGGCCAGAATTGTGCTTTCGAACTTCACAGAAAGCTGTTGCTCCTGGCTGCAAACATTTTAGAAGGTTCACTGAGATCTAGGGAAACCTTGCAGATGAAGATATCACTGCTTATCTTGACTGATGGGAGCATAGTTGCCTCCAGGCTTCCAGAGCATTCAAGGAGGGCGCTGTGTTTATTTGCTGTCTGCCTGCTCTCTTCTGGCTGCTGGATGTGCACTATCTCCCTTGGCTCCCACAGGAACCCTATTAGTTGGCACTGTTGTTCTTTATGTAACAATATCCGGAAAACCAGAGCTGCTTATGACTTAATAAAGTTCAATTTTCTCCTGGGTGACAGAGCCCAGAATTAAACCATGGGTTGTTAGATTTGGAACATGACACTATTTTATATTTTTCTTTAACCTCTTTTTATGCAGATGTGGACTATTCTGAGAATAGTGAAAGCAACATTTTTTTTTTTTTTTTTGCGAGACAAATGCACACGTAACAAGTGTACAGACATACACATGCACTTACATGTAATCCTCAGGGTACTCATTGGTCCTATAAAGTTTCTATGTAAGGTAAAAACCACCACACAAACATGCCAGGTCCTGAGTCAGAGGCAGGGTCCTTGGTGGCTAGGAGACGCTCAGCTGGCATGCTCTGTTGTTTACTTCATGAAAGACCTTAGGACACTACTAATCTGCCCAATGCTTTGTTTTCCTCGCTTTTACAGCAGGAATCGTAATAAGTCAGGCCTCTTGGGGCTGCAATGAGAATTAAAATGTTGCGACATGAAAAGTCCTGGAAGAGAAAATCTGCAATAGCAAGTATTTAATCAATGTTTTACTCTGTTATCATTGCAGCTGACTTAGGAGCTCTAGAATTGGGCAGTACTTTTTCAAGGATAACTTTAGTGTGACGATGCACCAGAAGAAGTCACAAGCATTAACAACTACAATACTTTGAGAAGAAACATCCATGCTTTAGACAATGCAAATACTGTCATACAACTATTGAGTATGTGAATAACAGAGTCAGGGGAGACTAAGAAAGGGAAGCATTTTTATCTATCCAAAATCATTTCCAAGACACTTGTCTCCAGAGAACCAGGATGCTGAGAAAGACAAAGACTAGACAGAAACATCCGAAATTTATGACTTAGGACTTCAGAGGGGAATACCCAGGAGCTAATGTTGAAAGACTAGCACGGTAGAGTCCCTTTGGGGTACAACAGGAAGTCTCCAGAAGGCACGTGATGCGTTTTCTTTCACAAGAAAAAGATGCAGGGTAAAAACTGGTGACATTCGATCAGCTGGGGAAAAAGAGTCCCTTAGATGCCATACTGTGTGAGCATGCCTGGGCTACGCTAGGGGGACACAGTGCCAAGCGTCCACCAATGCAAATGAATTTAAGCAACAGTAACTATGGCAATAGACGGAAACCGTGAAAGTGCGGGGAAGCCTGTGTGTCACCAATTTTCTGATCTAAATGCTTTACCTGAAACATCCAGACATGACTTCAATGTGTAAAATGTATTTTCTTTCCTGTTGGAAGGATTGATTCATTACTTCAACCAAGGAATTGCTAGCGTAGAATTTTCCTGCAACAATGCGGGCATCTCTCACTCTTCGTTCCCTTCCTTGTTATTTAAGTTCAGAAAACGCTTCTCTTCATTCAAGGAAGTTCCCCTTTCCACCTCATGCGTCCACGTATGAAACAATCTTATCTCCTGAGCTTCCAGATCATTAAACTTTTCAAGCATTGGTTCAAGAGCTGGCCAGATAGCTCAGGGGACTAAAGCACTTTCTTAGGCAGAGGCAGAGACAGGGGTTCTATCCCCTGGCTTGCTGTGCCCGCCCCACCCCAGGGGGGAGCTGAGACGGCGACTGAGCCTGGGCGGGGTGGTACACGCAGTCCCAGCACTTGGGAGGAGAAAAACAAGAGGATCACTCCTATCTGTGTAGTGAGGCCCTGTAGACCCTGTACTAAGTACATTATTTAAAAAAATAAAATTGGTTCAAGAGTGACACCAAAACTATCCTTTGACCCCGTCCTTCATCAAGATAACCAAACATTTCCCTTGAAGTGACTGAGTCCCAGCACACGCAGGCAAGATCCTCAGCTAAGTACGAGGACAACATATGTCTCCTGAATTCCATAAGCGATTTAGTTTGGCGCGCAATCAGCAAAGTCACATAGGATGAACTCAGGATTCCTGAGGCAAACTCAAAACTAAAACACAGCTCTCTGTTTTAGAAACTTTGGAGAGAGACACCAAAGCACAGTTCCAAGGACCGGCGTTGACTCTCTCTCCATGGGATCGTCGGCATCCAGAGCCAGGGCACTTGCTGACCTGACTGTGGGAGAGCTCCTTTCTCTGGGAGAAGACAGAAAGGGAAATTAGTGAATGATAAAAAATTTAATGTTCCTCTCCTAGTATTTTCACACTCAGATTTTAAGCATGAAGTTAATGCTCCATGTTATATCTACAAAAAGGTGTTAAAAGGACCAATCTCATGTTCTCACATGAGAAATAGCTGTTCCAAAGCAGGCAGTACGTAGCTGTCAGGCCTGGGTGGACAATACACTCGCTAGCTTCCTTAGCAGCTGTTGTGGTTTGTGTCTAGTTGTCCCCGCAAAGCCTCTTGCAGTCATGGGGTGGGGACTTCTAGAGTTTTAGATTAACCCATGGTCCCCTGGGATTATGGGTGATCCAAAGCTGGGATTATGGGTTTTAGTACTGCTGGATTATGGGTGCGAGTGTTGCACTCAGCCTGAGGCAGAGAGCCTGGATGTACTACGGGAGAGATCGACTCTCTCTGTTGCCATTGTTGCTGTTCCACCACCGTGAACTGGATGCCCTCTGCCACGTGCCCGCCAGCCTTGGAGCCAGCCTAAAATGAATGGACTGAAACCTCCAGTCACTGTGAGCTGAATAAACCTTCCCTTTTTTCATTTTGGGTGTCTGGCATTTGTCCCCACAGCAATAGAAGAGTCACTGAGACAGTAGCATCTGACATTGTCCCAGAAAATACCAATTAGGAGCCTCACTGTCCTTTTCTCTAGTGTGGCAGGTGGGCACTGAAGGGTGGGTGAAGGGTTCCAGTAGAGAGCAAAGCTTCAAACTAATCTGGACAGAAAATAGATGATTGGAATAGTCAGTGCCATGGCATGGTGTTCTCCAATGAAGAAAGAGGAAGGACTTGGAAAGTGCAGAGAAGAATGACGGTGCGAAAGGCACCTCCCACAGCTTTCTGCCTCACTAGACCAAGGTTCTCATGTGGAAGGTGTTGAATGTGTTCAAGAAAACATTATGAAAATGTATATATATATATATATATATATATATATATATATATATATATCTGTCTTTTTGAGACATGGCTTCAGTCTGTAGTTCAGGCTGGGCTTGAGCTCACTTTTGTAGCCCAGGCTGGTCTCAAACTCACACCAATCCTCCTGCCTCAGCCTCCTGAGTGCTGGGATTATAGGTGTGTGCCACCACCCCAGGCCTGAAAACATATATATCATATAAGGACACAAACTTCTCCTATTGCTCTTATTGCATTTGTGTGCTGAGCAGAAGGTGGAAGTGGCGGAAATTTGTAAGATTTGGGAATCGTTGCCATGCTACTTCCAAAAACCATGTAAAGCTCTCTTTTTATACCAATCTTCTATTTCAACAATTTTTTTTCTCTTTTTCTGAGACCTTCCTCACCTTTGAAGACTCACTTCTCGAATATTTATTGCAAGTTTTCCATGTGCCAAGCACTGTTTTAGATGGTGAGAATAGAGTTGTGAAGAAAATATACATGAATCATCTTCATAATGAAAAAGACCTGTGTCTGCAGCTGGTATTTTTCTATAGTGCAGAAGTTTAGAGATGAAATAGCAACACTAGGAGATGTGAACATGCATGAGAGTTACTCCAAAAGCTTAGCATTGTTTATACTCCTTAGAGAAATAATGGATTCTGACTAAATAGGCCTTGGGGTCCGAATTCCTCAAGGCCTTTGGGAACTGAGATTTTTTTCAGGACAGAAGATGAGTCAACGTAGGTGAAAGGCAGAGCACACCATGTTTGGAGCAGGCTCAAAGTAGGAAGATTTGGTCGGAGGTGGTCCTGAAAACACAGCCCCCAGCTTCCACACCCCTGAGAGGTCAGTGAAATGCAACATTGAACCACAAAAGCTCGGCTCTTGGAAGCTTGCCAAGAGTTCTGTCTCACTCATGTGGTGATCAGAGGACAAGCTTCTGGCTAGAGTGACTCAAATCCAAAGGGGATCTTAGGGAAGCCTTCTTAGACATTAATAAAAGAAGGAGAAGATGAGCATCTTAACACTGAGCAGAGGCTAAGACGTCACCATTTGTGCATCTACATTAAGATGTCTGTGTGTTTTCTTGAACATCCAAGACCCTGAAAATAAAATGATTTAATGCATGTGCTCAATCCAACCTGGATCTCAGCCTATCTTATCTTCCGAGAACATCTAAATTGTTCCTTTGAAAATCAATAATATTTTTCTACTTTGATGTGTATGAAACTACTCCTGATATTTATTGTATCCTGATGTATTTGCTGATACTCCAGTGAGTATTTGACAAATCACTAGAAGCCTTGAAGACATATGGAGATTAAGTGAAGTCCTTGCCATAGCAGAGATACATGTTTCACCCTACAATGCAATTGAGGCTTCTAGGCAAATAGACTCTGAGTCATTGATTTGTGCACAGGAAATTTACTGTGCATTGCTGTTGTGGGGAAAGGAAGGAAGCAGTGTTGTGCAGAAGAGCATGCTAGAAAGGACTCAGTCAGAATAAAGTCCTTAACTGATTTCACGGTGCTGATGGCCCCTACAGTATGTGTTCCAAGCAGATTGGGCCTTAGCAACCTCACATGGACCAGTCATCGGTCATAGGCAGCAGCCAGAGAAGGGGTTGCTCTGGGACACATTGGCTCCCTTTGCTTATTAAAGTGCTCAAGGCAAAGCCCAGCTGAGGGCTTTGGGATGTCTATGCTTCTTGGCAGCTAGGGGAAAGGGCATATTGGTCTTCACTGAGGCTCTGGGTGACATGGTGGCATCCCAAAGCCAGCATCTTCCATCCTTTTCTGCCTTCTGTGTTTTGCTCTTATCTGAACAGTGGGTATATTTATTCTCCTCTTGTGGCCTCTGCTTCCACAGTTAGAACTGAACCAGTGGAACTCAAGAACTAACGTTTGGTTGAGGTGAAGTGTTGCAAATCCCCAGTAACAGGGCTGCTGCCTAGGACTCTTGCAGTCCCAATTGTGGGCCCTAAGAATTGCTGTCTTTCTTTCCTTTTTGTATTTCTTTCTTTTAAAATTTTATTGCTTTAAGGGCCTGCCTGGCAAGTGCAAGGTCATGAGTTTGAACGCCGGTCCCATAAAAATGAATAAAATAAAATAACAAAATTTTATTACTTTTTGTAAGAAATAATGAGACAGTTTCAAAACATGTTAGGATAGCCACAATGATTAATACAATGCATATTGTTGTCTTCATAGTAGTTGTTCAGAGTACAAGATGCAGACATGATAACTCTTCTAAATCCTATTGGTACAAATATTTCTTCTCATTGAACTAAGAGAGAGTAGTTGTATGTATAGTCCAATAGTCTGTAATAGTATTGGGTTATCTAATCTGGCTTTATTTTTGTTTCGTGATTAAACTTTTCTGCTGGACAGTTAAGGCCAAGTTAAAGCAAGACCTGTATAGTAAAACATGTAACTTCTGTATCTGACAAGAACAATCAGATCCCCTCAGGACTTACCTTGAAACCATGTGCAGCATTTTGTAGAACTTTTCTCAGTGTCAGCCATCTGGATGAGTCACAGCCATTGCTTGACCAGTTTGCTCTCTGTGAAAGTCTGAGAGAATGTTTTCTCTCTAGGTGACTCTCCTTAGGCACACTGCACATCATAGATCCCTTTCCTCTGTGGCCCCATAATCTCCTTGAGCAGAAAATTTGGGACACCACTGAGTTATAGGCTGCAATAGTTCTCATATCCTCAGTTGTTACTGACCTTGAAGGTCTAGGGCCAAAATATTGGCTAACCTTGTAGTCCTTCTTTTTCTCTAATATTTTGGTCTGCAAACTTACATTGTTAACCCTCCAGAAGAGAAGTTTAATGATACTATTCCCTAAATCAAATGCCTTAAACATAACATGGAATCAGTATTTTCTATTATTTTGGTCTCCTAAGGGTGTACTGTTTCTAATGTCATATCAACAATTACTATTATCTCTCTCAAGTAAATTTTTGTTTTTAAAAAAGTTAATCAAAGAATAAGAGACAAGAAAAAGTGCCATGAGAATGTACTGCTACTATGTTGTAAATGGTTAAAATCCTTAATTTCTGTGCAAAAAAATGTATAATTATTTTTTAACCTTCTATATGTATTTATTTATTTATTGGGTGGCAGTACTGGGGATCGAGCTCAGGACAGCAAACTTATCAAGCAGGCACTTATACTGCTGAGTTCTCTCTCTAACCCCCCATTCTATATGGACTTAAAGTTTAGAATATCAATGATTGATGATAAATGAATAAATTTCAAAAACTTAATGAGAATGGGAAAGACTGGAATTGATAAGGTGGTTTGCCATACCCATTGTAGTACGGGGATATTGAAGAATAGAAACGTTGAAATAGCTTGATCAAGGTCAAGATCATACAGGTGCTATTTAATTATGGACACTAAGGTTACAGACTACAAAACTGAGGAGTTTTTCTATATTACCTTCCAATCTCAAGATCTTGGTGGAGTTGTCTTTAACTTTGCTACTTTGGGAAACTAGACCTTCTTGACCACGGTAACCACCTATCATTGCTATGTATTTTCTTACTTAAACCTGGATTTTTCCACCAAATACAATTCCTAGGATTTATTTAACTGAAAGCTAATGTTATGAGCCATTTAGAGCCAATACAATTATTGTAATTATGAAAGATAATGATAGTTATTAAGGGTGATTTTAGTAAAAGACAAGCATAAAATTAAGTTTATTTAAATAGTAAAATCAGAAGTAGCTTTAGAAAGCAAGCTGAGGAGGAAAGTGATTCTCAGGTCTGCAAATTTATGAAGGTGACAGTAATGGTAAGAGACCTTCAAAGATGAAATGAAATGAGAAGAGCTAGGATAGGCTTGTCAGTTTCCCTCACACATTGTCTAGGACAATGGCAGAAGCAGGGAACTAACCCAGAAAGCTCTTCCTTGATTCAAACACGTTAACTGAGCTGCAAAAAGTGAAACAAATCATCATAATGGAGATACTGTATAAGCAGAGATGTGACATACAACCGCTTGGATTTTTGTATGAAACAAATAGAAAAAGAATTCTTAGGACAGCATTCCCTGAAGCCGTAGCTCGCATCTCTACAACCGTGTGCGTCAAATTTGCAAAATGTAACTTCTAGTGTAGGATTCTGTGGAGTGTGTGTGTGTGTGTGTGTGTGTGTGTGTGTGTGTGTAAGAGAAAGACAGAGGACAGAGACAGAGACAGAGACAGAGATAGAGACAGACCAACAGAGACAGAGACAAGGAAAAAGCAAATATCTGTATATAGTTCTGGCAGTGACATCAATGTAAAAAGCACCTGTTAAAGTTGTTTGATACATGCCCACACCTATGTGCCTGTCATGAGATAATACTTAAGGAGAGATTGAGCCAGTGTCCAGGAGGCTTCCCCTAGCAATCTCATCCCATACCTAAGCTTTTTGTCTTTCTGAATTCAAAGCCAAGCCCTCCCCGCTCTGGATTTCCTCTGTCTGTTCTGATGGTGTTGAGTGGAGCCTCCTGCTTTGCTTCCCTGGTATGCCTTTTCATGCTTATACTTTATCTCTTGCATTATTGCTTCAGTAAATTAGGTCTAATTTCCAACAGCTGAGTGGTGGCTGAACTCAGCGCCCTCGTGAATGTTCTTAATTCTTAGCCCGAGTGGATGCCTCCGTCTACCTCACATTATGCTCATTCGGGCTAGCAGGCACACAGACACCACAACGAAAGCAAAGCTCAAGCACGCTAACACCAGACACGGAAAATGTCACAGTCTCATTCCTGGGGTTTTTATCACCTAATCAATAACATAAATTAAAGCTTCTATTCGTTTCCATACCAACTAGTAAAATTAAAGGTCCAAAATTATATTCATTCCCTACTTAACTTTTTACAGTCGATGACTACAGGGAGATAGTTTACAACTTCAGGAGTTAAAGATGTGGCCAAGTTTAATCATAGTTAATAACAGTGACAAAAACATAGGTGTAATTCAGGTTGAGTTTCTTGATGTGAGCCCACTAAATTGGACTTTTTAATGTAATGTTGCAGCTCATGGAGCTAAAAAAAAAAAAGTGTTAATAGTTAATTTGGCAGGTTTCCAGAAGTATGCACTGAAAGATGGCACACAGTGGGTGAGATGGAAATGCCCAGCGTTCCTTGGCTTACTGCTGATGAGGGCATTCAAACTCTTAAGAAAAATGGGAATACTGGAGGGTATTTGGTATATTAAACCTAATCGCCCTCACTGGAAGAGCCTGGAAAGTGTTACCTTCACTTATACCCTAAGAGATGGATTAGCGAGGGCAGTACCAGAATTCCTCAGGAGCCCTGCCATTGCTCCCCTCTATCTGTCACCCACAAGGTAGGGACTGCGGTCATTCAAAAACGTAAACATGGATTTAACTGTACCCTGTAGTGTCATGGGTCAAGTGACACATGACTCCTAAAGACTAGGTGTGCAGACTTCATGTTATGGACAGCTGAGGCAAAGTGATGGTCCATATGGTCTGGTGTATGGAGGTCTACCGTAGTGATGTTTCCTACTGGTCCCCAAAGTGAAATAAACGTGAACCCTTCTAACATTTTACAGGATTGAGGTAGGCAGAAAAGTCTTAAGACGGAGAAACAGAAATCAACCTCAAGTCATAACCACAGGGAATCATGGCCCAAGAAGTGAGGAAATGGGCCCACGCTCCTGGAACTCCCTGGCCCTACCACTCTCCTCACCTTGCACTACGTCTTCCACCTCGCCGGGGCATGGTCCACCATTTTGCATTGTTCCACCCTGAAGCTGCAGGTGGTCATTATCAGCGAACTCAGTGAACCTTTTGTATCTCACATTCCTGTTCTCTAATTATGCATAGTAGGTGATAGCTAGACAGTCAGAGAGACACAGACCGAGCAATATGTTCCTCTGGTGCAGTCTGACTGATACGACATCCAAGGAGCTCCTGTTGCAGCTGGACAAAAGTTCGCCTTCCCCAGTAAGAGACTATCATAAGCAAAGCCTGGAAAATAGTATGCTTAGTGTTTTGTTAACAAAGTCATTAATCGTTATTTTGATTCCATGCAGCTTTGTTTTATGAAGTAGTTTTAAATGCTTGCAACTCCACTTTTATCAAATAGAAATAAATGGCTTATACGCACGAGTGATATACTTAAGATTTGATCATTATCTCTGTTTAGTATGAATTTTGGGGAAAATACTATAAGAATCATGCCTGTGTATGTGTGGTTGTGTATTTCCCTGTGTGCACGTGTGCACATACATGTGCATGAATACAGAGAGACAGAGACAGAAACTCCAGCATATACACTTTTTCCAAGATCTTGAAAGGCTTAAGCTTAGAGTTTTTTCATTCCAAGAACTTAAAACTTTTTATTATTTCTTATACAGTTTCAACATTTATAGGTGTGATGGTGTTACTGGAAACCAGTGGAACATTGACGAGGTAGGGCCCTGTATCAATCAGTGCTAGTGAAGCAGGCTTAATGTAAGAAACGTAAAGATGTAAAGATTTACGAGGTAAGCTTGCAATGGCCACCTATCGAGTCATGTGGTGAAGAATCCAGAAGAGTTGTCTGAATGCCAAACATGAGAAGGGTCCATTCCAGGGTCAGCGTCTTGGAGCTCACTGCGGAGTTCCATCCGAGTCCATACAGAAGGCCAAAGAATCTGAGATGGAAGTCAAAAGAGACTGTGCTGGAAGCCAGGAGACAGTGTCCAAGGTGAGGGAGAAGACTAAAGTGCCTCTGAAGAAACAGAAGCAAGCTTCCTTCTTCTTTTCCCTTATATTACATCACCAGGCTGTAAGACTATTGGTTGAATCCATTCATACCCAGAGTGTCTTCAATCATAGGTCCATTCAGCCCCACCCAGAATTATGCTAATTCATTTAGTTAGACTTTTCTTTTAGTTGACAACAACAATTAAATATCACAACCCATCCTTTGGCAAATAATCAATTGGATAGGTTTCCTAAGACCAAACTTAGTCTCCATAGACAGAGACAAGTTAATCACTATTCCCGACATATTACCACCAGCCTGTGTACAAAGGGAAATGCACTAACCCCCTCCCCCAGAATAGAAGACAAGTTTCTTTACTTAGGTGGGGATTGGTGCTTACTCCTCACTTTTCACAATTTAAACATTATAACATAGGTCTAACAATATGTAAGGACCAATATAAAGTCTATCAACATTATATTACATAGGCATCATATTTAGAGAGAACTGCTGTGATTTTCATTTCTGTAACCAATCATGCGGTCACAGCTGGCATTTAGAACTACCTTCTTCTACTGCCCATTCCGTATTTCCCTGACCTTCAATAAACATCTCAGCAGGTCTTGGATGTCTCAGTGATGGAGCGACTCATACCTTCTTTGCTAAAGATCCTGGACTATTAATCATCTGGCCTGGATTGGGTAGTTGCGTTTGTGGTGTCCAGTTGACCTTAATAATATAGCGTGGTAATGTCAAGAGGCACCCTAAGATGTGCCTGCACTTCACATAGAGTCCTTCTTTCCTCTAAGGTGGAGGAATGGTCCAAATTTGTTTTAAGAGTCCAGGATAAGCATGCTTGCTAACACTGCCACTCTTCTTAGCTTGCTTACTCGAATGCATGAGGAAAGCAAAATGACCTAGAGGCATGGTGTCTTAGCTTCCAGTTCAATGGATCATTATCGTGCTTCCTGGTATAAGCCTTCTCACTGCTGGAGCTAAGACTTGTAGTCAAGCACAGGTCAAACTTAAAGGAACAGGAAGCAACACTTTCAATAATGGATCACAAGGGACAGTGGCAAATGGTTCTGCTTCCACTTCCACCCCTTGCTTCTGGACCCAGGAATCCTTGCAATGGGAGACACGGTGTCCTGCAGCGGGCAATGACTCCAAGCATCTACAGACTTTTAAATGACCTTGTGCCACCCCTGCAAGCTATCACCACCTAAATGGCATGGCACTTGCATCTTCAGAAGGCCATTTAATCTTTATATCAATCCAGCTGCTCCTGGATGATAAGGAAAATATTAAAACAGTCAGTTCCATTAGCATGAGCCCCTTGCGTAACTTCTTCAC
The DNA here is from genome assembly GCA_004027025.1 of Myocastor coypus. Taxonomy (NCBI): domain Eukaryota; kingdom Metazoa; phylum Chordata; class Mammalia; order Rodentia; family Myocastoridae; genus Myocastor; species Myocastor coypus. The sequence continues at coordinate 73,205 of PVJA010001280.1, read as the reverse complement.
CTATACAATATGTTTCTTGGTCATAGAGAATGCTGTATGGAATTCCCCAATGATGGGTAAGGCTTTCCTTAAGTCCGTGGATGGTAGCTTGGGCACAAACATTGCATGCGGGGAGAGTGCATCAACACCCAAAATATGTGCGTGTGCCAGTGATGCCAATGTTGTCCTCTCCATGTTGGAATTTGTTCAATACAATCAACTGGCCAGTTTCAGTTGCATCGGGATGCAGCCTGATCACCCTAGGTAGTGGTGCTGTTTGGGCTCAGTTCTGGTCTCTGCTACTGGCATATGGGGCACTCAGATGTGGCTGGAGAAAGGCCAGCTTTGGCAAATGGAAGTCCATCCTCCTAAGCCCATGCATAATCTCCGTCCTTACCACCACAGCAATTCTGTTCATGAGTCGATTGAATAATATCCCAGTTCCTTTTTTCTTGTTTTAAAACAAAATATCGTATACCCAAAATTAAGGGGGGAAAAGTTTATTTAGTTCACAGTTTGTAGAGGTTTCAGCCCAAAATGTGCTGACTCCAAACGGAGGTGCAACGGGAGAGGTACAACAGTTGACAGCGGCAGAAGACACCAAAATTAACAAGGCCAAACCGGACAGGAAGTGAGCCTCTTCTCCTTCCTTATGTTGTATGCAGGATGCCCAGCACAGGGCAGGCGTAATACTGACAATGCCAATCCCAGCATTAGACAATGAACCCATCACAAACTCTATATGCAGTCACCTCTGCTTCCATTGATGGCTTATGGTCTTCCAGGGACATTCAGACACAAACTATAACAGGTACTGGCAGGGTGGCTGAAGGAAAGTTTGACTGTTGTATAAAGAATCAACTATCTATGCAAGTCATGCTTAAAGTTATCTTCCGATGAGGTCACATTTTAGTGAGCATTTGCATAGAATACAAATATACTTACATCCCCTTCCCATACGAAGAAGTCTACCTCTATACTTCTCCCCAAATATCTTTTTCTAGTTATGTTTCTGCCAAGTCACAGACTATCTGGCCAAACCATTGGCTACAGCCCATGAATCAGTATACAGCCACCAATCTGTCCATTTTTCCCTCCACAAGAAAAATGTACTACGAGAGATACTGCTCGAACTTCTGTCCACTGTGAAGAATTCTCTTTACTATTTGGATGCCCAGGAAAAGAAGTATGTGCAAATGTCCACTTTCAGGTGAAGCCAGTACAATGCACAAATCCACCTGTGAACCAGGCTCTAGCCTTTTATTTTTCCTTTCATAGATGATCATGCAGTATACCCCATGACGCCATAGGTGTATTCTGGGAGACAAAAGAAAGTATAGCATGAGTAGGAACCCTGGACATATGGATAGCTTCTTCCATGTAACTTACTTGTGCCCTCTGGACCTGCTCTGGCTTGATTACATGTATACTACTTCCTCTAAATGATGGACTCTATGACTCACTACACTAGATAATACCTAGCTCGTGATGGGTAATTCAGGTTGCACAGAAACCTGGCATCCTATAGTCAAGCACGGAGTTTCTACTAAGTTCTAGTAGCAGACCAGGAGCTGATATTCAAAGGGAGAATTATTATCTGTAGATGATATCAGAGACTTGCTCCAAAAATCCTCTGCTACCGGTCATGCACAGGGGCCTGCAACAGACTCCAGTTATGTCCCCTAACTTCTACTGACACTTGAATTGCCATTGGATCTCTGAACCACATGAGCCTAGCCACAGAACAGTGCCACTGAAGCGTAGATCTGTTTCAGAATCTTCTTTTGTTCTGGGCCCGTGAAATTAATTTCCAACTTGCTCAGTAAATAGGTCAGAGTAAAAACACCTAAGTAAGGAATACAATGCTTCCAAAATGGCCCAGTTGGCATTGCCCTCCCTGTTTTGGTGGAGGAGGAGGCACCTGCAGCATTTATCTTTTCTCCTGGAGTAGGTATTTCTATATGTCCCACATTGCTGGACTCCTATGTAGAAGAGCCTTGAAATTTAGTTGGGTTTGTTTCTCATCTCCTGGCTCATATGTGTTTTACTAATAAATGAGGAATGATTGCTGTATCTTATGCACTTGACCCAATCTGCATAGTATCATGAATGTAATGGGCCAGTGTGATGACATGTGGGAGAATACGATGGCCAAGATACCTGTAAGTTGCCAGGGAGATAGCTCAGTGGCATAAGCACCTGCCTAGCAAGTGTAAGGTTCTGAGTTTGATCCCAGTCCTGCAACAGCAAACAAAACAGATAAAAAGATATATGTAAACTAAGTTGTGATACAGGGATGGAGAGTTACTGTAATCCTGAGGTAGGAAAGTGAAGGGGTGTCGCTGCTTTTGTCAGCTGAGAGCAAATTGCTTTTGATGGGTTTGGTTGCTAGGTACAGAGAAGAAAAAAATTGCCAAATTGATAGTTGCATGCCAAGTTCCAGCAGATATGTTCACCTACTGAATCAAGGAAATCACACCTGGTACAGCAGCCACAATTAAATTCACCACTTGATTCAATTTATGGTATTTCGTCATCACTCCCCAAGACTTATCCACAATAACCCTCCCACACCAGAGCTTACAGAACCAGTGTGGGGATTCTGCCCCATACTAAGTATATCTATACCAATTATATATTTTGTAAAGAGGGAAATCATTACAAGATAAACTTAATAACTACCAGACCCATTGAGAGTTGGACCTCTGCTGAAATTCCATTGATCACCTGAGTTGGATCAGCCCCTGCTCTGAATAATGGGACACAATGCTCTTTTGGATGCCCTGTGATCAGTGTTGGTTGAGAATCAGTGTCTAGTAGTCATCTAAATGTCCAACCTTATTCCTGGCCCCAGTTTACAGCTACCCTAGTGAAAGGTTTAGGTCCTGTTGGGGAAGGATGAGAAAAAGATAGACCCTATAAATTTTGAGGGAACAGCAGCGTCCTCCCACAAGGTTATTCATCCTCTCCTTTATTCAGAGGGTCCTGGGTCTGTAAACTGGCTCAAATTTCAGATCTGGGGCTGTGATATCTTTTATTTCAATATGAAATGGGTTTATGTTCATTTGCCTTTATTTTTTTCAAGTATATTTTAACACTTTGGTAGGCTTCCTATCAACATGACTTTTGGAAAGAAATGTCTAGTCAGCCAATGCCATAGAACTACATATATCATACCATCCGCATCCTGGTTTTGCCTTTCCTATCCATTATTATGTATGTACCTTGCCACACATACCTTGTAATTAAGTCATGCCGCTTGACCTCTGCTATTCTGGCATCCAATTAAATCCATTTCCCTTAAGATTCTCAGTTAAGTAGGCACAATAATATCTGGCATATAGAGAAGCAGAATGATAGGACTCTTCAGAGGTGCCAGTGTTCCCTCTCAAAGCTGTTTCTCAAGGCGATAGTGAAAGATATATTGTCTATATCCTTCTGGTATGGAGGATTAGGTTTATATGACAAATCTACTCCAGCATTACAGTTTTCAAGCTCAGCCTGATCCAGGTGTATTGTTTGGCCAACCTTATTCCACATCCTTGAAATCCATTTCCCCACCTGCTTGTTGGGTGTCTGCTTATAAGACTTGGAAAGCTCAAGCGTTCGTGTGGAAACCAGTGCATTTCCTAATGCCTCGTACTGTGTACATCACCCTTGGGAGTCTTTTGGGGTATTAGCCTGGTTATAGGTCTAAAAACAAAAGTCAGTGATGTGGGTGGCTCCTGAGGAGTGTCAGCATTTTCACACTTGGTAGACACAGGACTAGTTCCCTCAGTTATAGGAGGAAAAGCCAACACCACTGAGGTAAGATTGAGGATGCTTCTGGCAGTCTTCTGTGGGTGGGGAAATATCTTCCTCTGTCAAAATAATCTAATTAGAATCTAGGATATCAATAACTCTCAGTCTTCTCAGGATTCTCCCATGCTTCCACTCCAGTTTACTATACCCCATTCTCTTTAGACCAGTGCCCTAAGTTGGACTTCAGATACTCTTTGATGTTGAGTATTTCATGCATGCCATATTTCAATCAATCAAATTATGACGACCTGTGGTATGTACTGGGTTTCTGCATCTCATCCCTGAAGCTAAAGGAGAGGAGATTCTAATTAAGGACACACTTAGAGACTTCTAGATGTTTTATATGTGTCTGATGTTAGTCATTTGAATCTTTGAACTCCTTGTTTGTCTTTATTAATTTGTGCTCACAGTGAAAAGACTTCGGATTTCCTGTGCATGTTTTGAACTCATTAATTTCCTCCAGTACTTTGTCCAAAGATGCTGAGATCAACCAGCAAGCATCGTTATATTTCCCACTCTTGCCAAAAACATCCAAAAGTATCATAGTGACTGAATTCTCTTCGTCTCACAAGTGCTAAATTAGGATAATAAATGTACCTCCATGGCACATTACTTTAAGGTCCCTACAGTGTCAGGAATAGAGACAATGACATCTGCAGAAATCATCAAAATAGAAACCCAACTCCAGGAGGCAATAAAACAGTGTCAGCAAATTGTTATTAAGCAATTTCATATTTCCAATTCTATTTTTCTAGAGCCATCCTGTTACCAAAATTTGTATCTGTCATTGCTCACTCTTGTATTTAATACAAGATATATAGATACATAAGAATTTAAAAGATAGGCTGAAAATGGCAGACTGGAGAGTCAGATGTAGAAGAGAGCATTCAGAAGGACCCAGTGAAAGTTCAAAGACCTGGAGTGCACTGCAGGATCCCGAGTGAGCCAGGTTTGAGAGGCTGAAGGGTCTACAGTGGGTGGCTGAAGTATGTGTGCTGAAAGACTGAAGAGTCCCTGCTGGAATCCAGGAGACAAAGGCCAAGGGGAAGGCGAAGACTGAATCTTCCCTGAAGAAACAGAATCAAACTTGATTTCCGATCGTGTCCAGGCTACAAACTTATTGGTTGATCCCTTTCATATCTGATAAGTCTTAATGTTTTCAGCGAATCCCTTCAAATCTAGAGCCATGCTTATTCCATCAGCTGGGCTTTTCTTACTCAGATTGGCAAAACCACGTCATTATCTCAATCCAGTGTTTGTCAGACTGGCAATTAAAGACATTTCCTTTACCCATACTTAGTCTCCAGATACAAAGAAAAGTTCCTAATTGTTCCTAAAATGTTACAACTATCCTGTGTACAAAGGGAAAAAGCACTAATTCCCTCCCCAGGATAGAAGACAAGTTTTTTGTTTTAATTTTAAGAGAAAAAATAAATTATAAATTTTTACACAAAATAATTGAGTCGTATTTACTTGAAGTCTTTAACTAAGGATTTTTATTTCAAATATGCTTTATAAAAAATTATGCTGTTATATGTGATTTTTATTTCATGCTCACACTGTTGGCATAATTAATAAACAACTATGTGAACTTTCTAATGAATGTTTACAAATACATAAAACACAAATTTTTATTTCATTTTTCTGCAAGAAATTTTTTAAAGAATATTGCTGAAATATTGATGTAGATATGAATTATCATCTGGAATTAAATTTTTAACTCTTTTTATTTAAATCTAAACAAAATTGATATCCTATAAAATTTATTATCATTATAATTATTATTATTTTACAATAGTTAATCCATTGCATAATGTTCTCTTTGTTATAGTTGTTCAGAGTACAAGATGCAGACAATATTTCTTTTTTTTTTTTTTGATGCAGACAATATTTCTTGTCTAAACATCATTAGTACAAATCTTTGTTTTCATTGTACATAGAGAAAGTAGTTGTCTGTATAGTCCAATAGTCCATAACAGTAGCGGATTATCAGCTCATCTAGCATTATAGGGAGCTATCAACTAACATATCATGAATTTCTAAGTAATCTCCTCAGCATTTTACAGAAATGTGCAAAGATATATGTGTAAGGGTGTTCATTATATCATTGTACCAATAGGAACAACATGAATATTTAACAAATGATGAAAGGTTTAGTAATTTATAGTAGCCATACAAATAAATAATATGTAAATGAGTTGCAAGACTGTATTTTTTTTTCAATAGAAAAAAGGTGGAACTCCAGCAGCAACTCCATCCACCATCCCAAGGAGCCCGCATGGCCACGAAAGCCACGTGGTGACCAGGTAAAGACACTCCCAGCCCGCATCAATCTGAACTCCAGCTGTGACTCCATCTGCCATCCCATCTGGGCCGCAAGATGGCCAGGCACTAACCTCGCCAAAGTGCAGAGATCACTGCTATAAAAAATGATAAAGACAAGGAGCAAGATCCAGCCTCAGGTCCCAAGACCACCCAAAGTAAATATAGGAGACACTACCAAAGAAGAAAATGGGAATCATGCAGCACACACCTCTGAATTGGTAGCATCTGAGGTAGCCAGAAAAGTGCAGAAACACACAGAGCAACTCAGATCAGAGATAACTCCTAAAATAAAAACAAAGTGCCTGAATTAATAGACTCTGAAGTGGAAAAACAACTGCAGAAATGTATAGAGGAATACAGAGGAGAAATAATCTCCGAAGCTAAAAAAGACATCTCAAAATTAATAGCATCTAAAGTAGAGCAACAATTACAGAAAGAGAGGAGAACAGAGCAGAAATAATCTCTGAACCAGAGAGAGAAAAGATAACTATAATGGCAGACTTCAGTACTACTAAAGAAGACATTGGTAAAAAACTAGAGGAGAATAGAAAAATGATGGATTTCCTAAGTGTGCAATATAGGAAAGAAATAGATTGCATGAACAGTTTCGAAATATAGAAGAAAATAAAATCTCAATCACAACCTGGCAAAACTGTATGAACGAAAGTGAAGATATAGTCTCAGATCTTAAAGACACTGTCACAGCTAGTAAAAAGGTGAGAAAGGATCTCTTAAAGACAACTAGGATGCAGGAAAAAATAATTCAACTTCTGCAAGATGATGCAAAAATCAGCAACATAAGATTAATAGGAATCAATGAGAAAGAAGGAGTCGACAAAAAGATATAAAGAGAATATGGGCAGAAATAAAAGCAGAAAACTTCCCAAATCTGAGAAAACAATTGAACATTCAGGTAAATGAAGCATATAGAATTCCAAATAACCTCAACGCAACAGCCCAATTCATAATAGCCAAATCTTGGAAACAACCAAAATGCCCATGTTATGAAGAATGGTTGAAAAAGATGTGGTATTTTTATGCAATGAGATATTACTCAGCTATAAAGAATTATAAATGAAAAACTTCACACATAAATGGATGTATCTTGCACATATACTCATAAGTGAAATAAAGCAGACTTACGTGTGTAAATATCATATGATATTAAAGGTGAGAAGGAAACACACATTATTTACTTAAATTCTTGTAGCATACGGTAGAAGCAAATGGACTGAGAGCAATTTCAGGATAGCTATATACATGTAACTATTTTTCAAGTGAGTCTTGGAAAATGAATGAAAAAAAATCAATTTAATAGAAACAGAACATCTTTGGATCAAAGCAGACAAGTTTGAGTACCAGCTCTGCTATTTATAAGCTACATAAACTTCAATTATTCATTTCATACCTATTTTCTTTTACTCATCTGTGAAAACCTCAAAGAGTTTTGACAGATACATAAGATGATGATGAGTGTAAAAGATTCATCCCCGTGTCACCAACATAGTAAGGCCTTAATGAACTGTTGTATTATTAAGCAAACCTTCAACAATAACTAGAGGGTGAATCAATTTACTATTCTTGTGAAGGAACTAGCTCTATAGTACAGTCATTAAAATGACTTTAATTTTCATTTCTCTGGCGTTTGTAGACCACTGAAAGTTCGACTGACCTAATCTGGTCTTAGCTGGCCTGTTCTGTTGTCTGGGCTCACTTGCCAGGTCACAGCCTGCTAAGATTAGCGTCGTTCTGGCTTGACTCAGTTGGGCTGTTCTGTCCTACCTGGACAAGCTCATGGATACATGTAAAGTCCACCAGTGTGGGTGGCCAAGGCTTCAGTCAATTAAGAGTCATTTTGCTCTATAGGTCTCTTTCTCTCATGGGAGAAAAGTCTGTGTGTCTCTTGGCTATAACAGAACAACTGACTGGGAAGATTCATGTAAAGCTCTGTCTCATAACTCCTTTCTTGTCCTGTTGGCTTAAACCAGTCTCACAACTTAATCCAAAGTCAAGGTACAAAAGGTTTGAGTATAGGGTGAAAAAAAGTTTTCCATAGCATAGGAGGATGGCTGTAGTTCAGAATAACGTTATGTATTTTAGGAATATCTGCAAGAGAGAAGCTTGAAACACAAAGAAATAATAAGTAGTAAGAAATGTTAATTATCCTGACTTGATCAATACATATTGTATGCATATATTTAAATATCACATACCACTCCATTAATATGTACAATTGATACTTTGTATTAGTCAAAATCATTATATAACCACAGTCCATTACAATATTAAATGAGATGTAGGCTAGAAAAATAAATCTTGGGCCTTAGAATCAAACTAACCAAGATATTAGCCTTAATTTAATCTCTGACCTTGGTTGTTAAAAGCCTAATAAAATTCATTTAATTCATTCTTCTAATGTAAAAAAGCATATAATTTCTTACTATGCAATATTGCGAGGCTCAGAAATAATTTAACAAAGTGTCCGGCAACTAATGTGCAATAGTTGTTGATAATGATTGATATTCGGCTCTACTTTCATTCTATGGTCCTTCAGACAACCTTAGATGATAAGTTATTATTTAAAAGTTAAAAGATGCTTCCCTTCTAGAGCAAGCAAATGTTTATTTATTTTGGATAAGAAGAAATAGTTTCTAAAGCTTATCAAGCCTCTTCTTCAAGACTAAATGGAAACATGTAAATATTGTCACAAATGAAAGCTCATTTAATGGAAAATTTAGCTTGATTTATCAGCTAATTAGTGCCAATTAGACTTGGAGGTGACAGGTGACTGTTGTGCTACTACACATTTCAGTACGACAAAAACAGTCAGATTTTCAAAGAGACTTGGTTCTGGGCAAGCTGGAGCTCATGGAGAGGCTCCTATTTATGGCCATGCATTCTGAGAGCTGGCTGGCAGGCACTTTGCATAATGTGGAGCATAAGACCACAGCGCAGCAAGGGGCAAATGGAAAGAGGAGATGAATGGTTGGAAAGCAACATTAATCAGGGGAGGAAGCTGGCATTGGCACGCTGAAGCTGGAGCTAGCACAGCGAATGTATGTGTGGAATCTTGCAAGCAGGGAATTGAGCTAGGGTTTTGCTTTCAGAAGGAAGTCAGGGCAGCTCAGAAGTATTTCATGACTATCTCCTCCATGCTTGCCCTTGGAATTGTAAGATAAACTAGATACAGTTTCTGCTGTCCAGTGACACAGAACCTCCGTGAGTTTCAATCATGTACACAGACAAACTCACCAATTATCAGGCCAAACTGGGATGAGTCACACAGGGCATGGTCACACAGAATCAGTCAGTCAGTCAGTCAGTCAACCAGCAAGGTACATTGAAGCTGGGTCTTCATGAAAAGATCTCAATAGATTTGGAGGTGAGATGAAAGTTATAATTAGTCAATTCATGTAAGGTTTCTAGCTGTTCACAGAACACCAGTAGTAGAAAGTGGGAGAGTTTAAGTTGTGTTTGGATAACTTTTTTTTGGAATGAATTGAAATGTTTTAAGTACTGTACTCTCACTCAGGTTGGCCCAATGACCACAGACTGTCTGATATTAAAGCCGGACAAACAGTAAAGCTTTTGCTTGAATGAGTGAGCTCATTCTCACCGTGATTTATGTTCTGAGAGGATGACTGGGAGAAAGTCAGGACATGGAACTAGAAAGATGTTTGACAATATGGTGCTATCTTTCAGGGAGTATCTGTTCAAATCCATATGACTGGTAATAGCTGTAAACACATAGAAGAGAATGGACGGAAGTGACTATACTGAAGGAATCTAGGTGAAGCAGAAAAGGATGAGAAGATACCTTCTACCCACAGTCTGGCGATAACAGGAAGAAGAAACTCAAGGAGAAAGAAAGTAGGTAACAAAGAAAATGGCAAGTATAAGATTTCTGAGGTGCAATGTTAAAAAAAAACAATAAAATCAGCTGAACAATAGCGATTAGATAGAAATATTGGATGAGACAGAACTGAAGACTTGGGCAGGAAACTGCCCAAGGGAGTTTTCCAAGTCACATGCACAAGTTTGTAATTTGTATCGAGAAAACTGGAAGACACTGTGTCACTTTAAGCACAGTGGTGAAGCATCATTTTTAGAATTTAAGGAAGATTCTTTGGCTGCTCTATAGTGGGTGGTGGCTGATCTAGCCATTGTAACTGGATGTCATCACACGTCCTCCCAAGAGAAGTGGTCACATTGCATGAAGTCACTTGCATGCGTAGTTTTGGGGCCTGCTCTTGTCAATGAAAGCTGTCTCAGTGATATCTGGAGAGCCAGAGTCCACTTGAGGCTCTGCTGTCCAGAGCAGGCAGTAGAGGTCTCACCACGTAGAATCACAGCAGATTCTCAGTACACTCTCAGGAATTGCCTGATGCACGGATGCAGAACGGGACTGTGGGGAGCTCTAAGATTGCAACAGCTTCAGTAATTCTTTAGAAAACCATAGTAGAAAAAATGGAGTATTCACAAGACCAAATAAGATATTAAATCAACAGACCTTCAAATATAATTTAATGGGCTCGCTGGAAATTAGAGTTGGGTCTAGAATACTGATATGTTTCAATCCAAACCCCGCATTCCCTCCACAATGCCCAGTTGTATGTAAAGCTATTCTCTTTCCTGAAGAGTTCCGCTATAACCCATGTCAGTGTTAAAATACTTACCTGCAAAACACACCAAAGTAGGGGGCCAGCTAGATAGCTCAGTGGACTAAAGTGCCTGCTTAGGCAGAGCCCAGCAGCCTGGGTTTGATCCCTGGTGTGCTGTGCTGGCCCCACACCTGGGACACATTGAGAGAATTGAAACTGGGCATGGTAGCACTTATTGCAATCCCAGCCCTTGGGAAGCTGAACACAGGCAGAGCCCTACAGTCCAGTCTACATAGTGAGACCTTGTAAATCCTGTATTAAGTAATAAATAAAAAAATATATATATACTATGTATAATATATATATAATATATATATATATAATATGTACATATATAATATATACATATAATATATACTATGTATAATATATATAAAAGTATTAAGATGTAGCTGTATTATTCACTAATAGATTATCTGAAGCAAAACATGAGTTGGAATTGATGATGTAAACTATAAATGAACTCCCTAGTTACCGAGCCTTTGTCAAATATTTTATTACAAGACCGTGTGACATCAACCAGCTGATGTCAGTGACATAGGGAGCCTTATAGGAAAGGAGAACATATGAGTGCGTGATATAAACAACTGCATATGAATTACTGGGCACCCAATAGCTCATAAAGAACAGGCTTTGTGATACATGGTACCCCTCATCTGGAAACAGGGCAGTTGCAAATGCCATAAACTGACAAATGAGGTAAAATATCTAGGCAGAGCCTAAGCACGTCCAGCTCCTGACCTGCAGCAGGTGGGGACCCAAGTTCAGGTGACAGAGAGCAGCTCATTGTGCACTGCACAAACCCGTCGCTGCTCGCTGCATCACGCTTCATATTTCTGGATCTCGCATGTTGTTTCAGGGCTGCAGAAAGCATTCACCTTTCACTTAATCCTTGGGCATGCTGCCTCCTTATTCTTTTGTCACCGTGACTAGAGTTTTCTTATGCTGAAAGACCCAAGCACCACTTGTCCCAGCATGCTTTTCTGCCCACTTAGATGCATTGCTGCCATTTGTACTTTCCTAATTTCCTAGACATGTTTCCTCACTGCTCTAATGACATGCTTACTGCCTTTATATTCATCATTACTCAGGTCAAAGAACTTCTTGCTTTTGTAAAGTCTCAGTGCTCAGCGGAGAGCTCACACAGCTATCCTAGTCTCTAAGCATGCATCCTATTCTTACATCCAAAGTTCCGGGTGACCTGCACTTGCGTCCTGGTCTCTCACTTTCCTTCCTGGGCAGCGTGAGTGTCACTACCCGGTCCACCACTTTCTTCACCAACTATCTCTGGGCTGGGTCCGGGCCCCCAGTCAGTGGGTCGGGCGGGCCAGCAGCACTGCCAGCATCTATGCCGGAGCCGGGGGCTGGGGCTCTCTGGTCTTCGTGTCTCACTCCACCATCGCCCGGAGCTACATGGTGTCTGTGAGCCTGGCCACAGGAGTGGTCGGGAGTCTGGCCGGCATGGACAGAATCCAGACTTAACAGGACCTGAACGACTGCCTGGCCTCCTGCCTGGAGAGAGTGAGGTGGCTGGAAAGCAAAATCCGGGAGCGCCTGGAGAAGAAGGGTCCCAGGTCAGGGACTGGGGCCATTATTTCAAGACCATCAAGGAGCTGAAGGCTCAGATTCTCATGAATTCTGGGGACAATGCCCGCATCGTCCTGCACATTGACAGAGCTCGTCTTGCTGCTGATGACTTTAGAGTCGAGTACGAGACCCAGCTGGCCACGCATCCACCTGTGGAGAACAACACCCACGAGCTTCACAAGGTCATCGATTACACCAATATTACTCTGTTGCAGCTGGAGACAAAAGTCGACACTTGAAAGCAGCAGCTGATATTCATGAAGAAAAACCATGAAGATGAAGTCAGAGGACTTCAAGCCCAGACTGTCGGCTCTGTAGGTGGATGCGCCCAAATCTTACGACCTCGGCAAGATCATGGCAGACATCAAGGCCCGGCACAACAGGCTGGCTCAAAAGAGCTGAGAGGAGCTGCACAGGTACTGATCCAAGAAGGTTGAGGACAGCACCACAGTAGTCACCTCGCAGTGCGCTGAGCTTGGAGCAGCTGAGACAACACTCGCAGAGCTAAAGCGTATGGCCCACTCCCTGGAGACTGACCTGGAGTCCATGAGAAATCTGAAGAACAGCCTGAGAGACCCAGAGGCCCGCTCAGCTATGCAGATGGAGCAACTCAGTGGGGCCCTGCTGCACCTCGAGTCTGAGCTGGCACAGACTCCAACAGAGGGGCAGCACCAGGCCCAGGAGTGTGAGGCGCTGCTGAACTTGAAGGTCAAGTTGGTGGCTGAGATCGCCATGTACCACCGCCTGCTGGAAGATGGAGAGGATTTCAGCCTTGGTGATGCCCTAGACAGCAGCAGCGTCTCAGTGGAGACCCTAAAGAGAACCCACAAAATCGTGGATGGAAAATTAGTGTCGGAGACCAATGATGCCAAAGTGTTGAGACACTGAAGCAACAGGAACGGGGTGCCCTTGGGGAACACTGAGCAAATAAAAGTTCAGAGGTCACCGGATAAAAAAAGTTCCTGATAGGTCTAAGACAGGGTCCAAGAATGTTCACAGCTAAGAAGTGTCACTGATGTCTCTACACCAGGGACAAACTTTGAGAACCAGTGCTTAATGTCATAGCTCACTTTTTCTGAAAATATTTATATTATATTTAATAATTACATATGAGTTTAGCCAGTGGAGTCACATGTATCTTGACTTAAGTCATAGTTATTAAAAATAGAAGACCTTGAGCAAGTGACTTTAGTTCTTTAAACTTAAATTTCTTTACCTGAAAAAAAATGACAGAACCATGAAAAATATTAAAGCACTTCCCATGATACTGCATACAGCATAAACTCCCACGATTTTGAACATGAGGCAGAAGTACAAGAGGAAAGATACATAAGAAGGTAATAAGCAGGGTGCAGCAAAGCAATAATACCTGAATGAGAACCAGCCACACACATGGAGCGCAGCAGTAATGTTAAATAAGTACTACACGCATTCACTTACTAAAGGATCCTATTTCCTTAATATTGGCAGATAAGAACGCAATGTAGTATGACAACCCCTGGGGTGCTGGAAAGAATTTATTTTGAAGGTTCTGCATTAAGCAAGTGATTCATGCACACTACCCCATCTGTGATTGGCTCGCAGAACTGAGTCTGGTGGGTTTCCACCAGGGCTTACCACTAAAACCTTCCCATTTGTAGATAATCAACGTCTGATCTGTTCCGAGGCTGCCTTTCAGTGCGGCTGTCTCACCCTGTGCTAAGCCCTATTACCACGGAAGAAAGCACTGTTCTGTTGCTTTTTTGCTCGTTGACCTTGTTACATAGCTCTGTTCCCCAAAGACACATTACTTTAAACTACATTACATTATAAAACAATGGAATTTTTTTTAATGTAGGCTGGTGAGATCATTCTCTATATCTGATTAGAAAGTAAACGATTTAGTCAGTCTTCAAATTATAGGTCTGATAGGAAGTGATAGCTTATCCATAGTCTAGCCTCCAATGCTTCCTCTGTGAATAGTTAATAGTTGGCCTCTTACTATAGGAAGCCTGGCATTGTGATTTGCACCCAGCATTTCTTATTTTAACCCTACAACGCTAGCAAGTACTATCTGTTACATAGCCATATTAAAACCAGTGAGGGGCCCGGCGGGATGGCTCAGTGGTTTAAAGCGCCTGCTTGGGAAAGCTTGGGCGGCTTCAGGGACCGCGGTTCGATTCCCCGCACCACATGCTGAGCCAGCCCTGCCCTTGGGGCGGGCTAAGCTGGCCATAAAAATGAGTGAACAAGCAAATAAAGGTTCTGAAACCAGAATAAATAAATAAATAAATAAATAAATAAATAAATAAAACCAGTGAGATGCGCCGGCCAGAGAGCACAGCGGTATAAAGCTTCTGCTTAGACAAGTTTAGGCAAGTGTAGGGACCACAGTTTGATCCCTGACATCACATGGCATGCCAGCTCCACCCCCAGAGCAGGTTTAGCCAGCAACAATAAATAAATAAATAAATAAAACCAGTGAGACTCAACGACGTCAAATCTCTTACCTAAGGTTGCACAGCTCACAAGAGAAAGACTTAGGTCCTATGAAGGGATATGAAATGTGTGTTCTAAAATCATGCCTTTTAAAGATTAATGGTCACAGAAATATCTTGTCACCAGTCAGACTGGGGATGTTCACTTGAGGTTCAGGCAGCCTGAAGAAGAGACAGAGAGCTGTTGCTTAGGTGAAACCCCTCTCCTGTTCAGCGTGGCCACCACGTATCCACTGAGTCTCTAGTTCAGGGCCTATGCTATTCATGCACACCAGTCCTCACCTGTTCAGTCCCCTCCAGTGTCCCTCCTGGAAGCCTACATTTATATTAAAATACACAATAGTAGCTGCGGGTCAGTAATGACCTTGTTTATGTTATTTCCACTGCCCAGAATTAACTATAGCTATAGAAATTATTTGCACTGGAATTTCAGGGGATGCCCCCATGCTGGGGCCCTGTTGGCAGAGAACTTGCCACTTTCCAAATCTGTGTCCCTTCATAGGCTGCACCAACGTCCTGATATCTTGTGCTCTCACAGTTCCCCAATGGAGTTACCTGGAAATGTCTAAAATATAAATTAGGATTCAGAACAACTGGGATGGGGCCAAGAACCTACATTGTGCCCAAAGCCTTGATGAAGCCGACGTGTTCTTTGGAGATTAAGCACGCAGATTACAGAAGAGAGCAGTTTCTTATCCATGTGCCAACCCAGGCACCTCCATCTCATCTCCCAGACACAAACACTTTCATGTTCTCTCTTGATTTTGAACTTTGATCTGACCAACGTTATTGAACTGCTGTGAAGTTGGACCTAGGAAGATCACAAGTCTCGAACAAGCCTTCCTGCCATAAGTATTTTCTACCTGTGGGACTGAGAGTACTAGGAGTCTGCTCAATTTCCAAAGTTTTTCAGATTAGAGAGCATCATGGCACTTTCCTAGATGTCTCCTAAAAGCCCCTTGTGCTCATCAATGTGCGCTACTGGATTAAGGCCGCCTTGCGCCTGGACAAGTCCACTGATGATTTTAGCTTGCTTGTCAGTGTGGATGATGGGATGCCCCACCCGAGGGAGGCTGGCACCAACCAATAGGCTTGTAGCCTGGCTAGAATAAGAGAGAAAGCGGAAGAGAGACTCCCTGCTCTCTGACTCCTGCTACCCTGACAGGGGCTGTTTCTCCTCTACGAAGGCTTCTGGAATGCCACCATGCTTGAAACCAGCTGACTTTGGACTGAAACTGATGCAAACTGTGAGTTCACCAATCTTTCCTCCTTTAACTTGTGTCTCTTGGATGTTAGGATCCACAGACGAGAAAGTAACCAAGACAGAAGATTTCCCAGATTTCTCAACCTGGGATGTGCATCCCCTAGGTAGTATCTGAAAATGTCCTGAGATATTTTTGGTTGTGGGACCTCTACAAATATCTAATTGGGAGAAGCTCTTAGAACACATTGCAGGCTCCTCTTCAACCGCCCTCCTATCTCCTCGTTTGTTTCAAAGTATTTATAATGTGAATAGCATGACTTGAGTGAAGGTGTTGCAACCCCCGACGAGCACATTCAGAACTTGTGGCTGGCAGCAAGGCTGTGTGCGGTTTGATCATTCAGGCTCATTCGAAACACTCTCTACACAGCAAACAGAGGTGCTCTCAACTGTGCGGTAATAGGTAACGTGACAACTTGAGGCTGTATCTTGGCTGCTAGGAGCTTGTTTTGCTAAGCATGAAAAAGTAATTTCTTTGCATTCTACTCAAAGGAAAAATTAAAAGCTAGCCAAGTCATGGGAGCGAGAGGGTAGTGAGACAGGGGAAGGAGCATCTCAATGGAATCTTACAGAATGACAGCAGCTCGTGCAAGCAGAAAGTGAGGAGAAGGGACGGCCCCAGGAAGAGAAGCTATCATATCCAAAGCCCTAGTGGACAAAGAGACCAGGATGGACTGAAGAGGACAAGAGAAGCCTTTCTATGACTCGAATGAGAGACAGATGAGATACAAAATAAGAAGGAATTGGAGGACAGATGAGAAAGCTCTTCATTTCCTAAAAAGAAGTCTTGGGTTTTATCCTCAGACTGCCAGGAAGTAAATGGGCACTTCTAGGTTGTTCAGCCTTCTTCCTCTGCCGACTCACCTAGCAACATAGCGTCATCCCCAGAAACATGTCTCGCTCCCTCATCGCCAACTCCGTCTGGGATTAGCATCCTTCCCCAGAGCCTCAGTCCTGTCCAAATCCCTACTCCCATTTCATGAAGACTGAGATAACCGCTTAGATTTAAAGGTATTGTGTTTGTGTATGTGTGTGTGCATGCGCGCACACGTGCGTGCCCAAGAGCACATCGGCTCCTTGAGATTCTGTTCTCAGTTTATCTAATGTTTCTTTTTGCCTATTTGTGTGCCTGCCTGAGCATCATCCTCTCCGATTCAGGCTCACCCTCCTCTCTCCACTCCATTTCCCAGAACATCGATAACTCTGCAAACCTTGCAACGGTCCCCCTGACTTACACTATGGCCAGCCAGGTCGCTAGCCCTTCCTAAGGTAGTCAGTTGTTCTGATTTGCCTCATCCTGGGAGCACTCTGAAAAGTGGTCTTTTCATTTTTAACCGTGGAAAACTTCAGGGAAGGCTATGATGCGCAGCTCACCCTAACATCCCTCCTACAATTTACAATGAGTAAAGCCCAGGCTGTTTGGAGAACAGGACTCATTCCAACTTAGTTTTGCTTCCAATTTATCTTTTCCTACAAAATTTTAGAGCAGGCTATTTTGAGCTTGTAAATACGTTTTAATCATCTTCTCTCCCCAGTTCTGGCCTCATCTTGGTTTCCCATCCTAGTGGTGCTCCCAGGCACAGGTATAATTAATTAAGCACAAAAGCAAGGTGAGGATAATCATAAACAGCTTTAAATCCAGCCTGGGGAAGTCAGTTGCCAGTGGTTGAGAAAGATATGCAGCAGTGTGGAGATCTCAATACTGCTTCCCTAAATGCATTTCGAGAATAGTATTCCCCTTTATTTTTTTTATTAGAAATAATGTATACATTCCAGCATCACTTTCTGCCTTGTTATATTGTTCCAGCACCTCCAGCTATTTGTACTCCAAGTGGTCCGTTATCCCTAAACTTTATTTACCTATTTCCATTTCACACAAGTAAGCCTCAGGCAGATTTGGTCCCCTACCTGCATCCCCCGCCTTGTTTTCTGCCGTTTCTGGGGCTTCTGGACCAGAAGCTGTGAGAAAAAGAAAACATGGCAGATATAAAAATGCAGAAGATGAAAAGCTTGCTGTAGCTTTGTAATGCTTTGAGGATATTTTTGCTGACATCTGAAATGTGCTAAAGTAACAAATTTGAAAAACTCTGTTCCATTCCTACCCCCCTCACGCCCACCAGATATCTTTTCTCTGGTGCGGGTCCTTTGAAGCACACAGCTTCAGGGGTAGCTGGGAAATGGAGTCCTATCCCAAAGAACGTGCGAAAGTGGTTGGCGCTTTGGGCAGCGCATGAGAAGCAGATGTTATCCATGAGAATGGGTGGCATCCCAGGCCCGCCACAATCTGGCCACGATGTCTCTCCAGACCCACCCTCTCTACTCCCACACGTATGCTGCTTAGCCAAAACGGAAATGATTCTGCAAAACCCGTTATGTCTTTTCCATGCCTCCTTCCTCTTGGCATTTGGTATTGTCGTAGCCCGGCATGTGCGCCATGCCTCCCTTTCGCCTCCTTTAGGCCTTCCTCAATGCCTGCTGGTTCTCCGAGATCTGGTTCAAATGCTGCGTTGAAAAGTTATCTGGAAGCGAGCATGCACTGATCACTTGCTTGTTCCTCTTCGTTACCTCGGCGTGTTACTCGTGACTGATGTATCAGCCCCAAACAGAGCGTAGGCCTGCAGACCGCGCCGACTGGAAGGGCCTAGAGAGATGCTGTGACAATAAAGTGAACTTTTACCAGGAGCAAAGTGGAGCTGTATGTGAAAGGGGGAGAGCTGCTGCTTTGGGGCCGACAGTCGGCTCATGTATAACACTCCTCACGTGGTAATGCACTGTTACCCTTCTTACCTCAGCGTTGGCTTCACGTTGGCCTCCCCAGCATCCCCCAGCTGTAGGGAAACCCCGCTGTGCCGCAGCAGAGGTGCATCCGGGAAGGCTTGACCGATCACGAACGTATTTTGTTTGACAAACAGGAATTGGCCTAGTGATGGCAAGAGCCAACCATTAGAGTCCTTTCCTGGGACAGATATCAAAAACAGTGGGTAAAGGCACCAAGGAAGCTGGTTCACGTCGTGGCGTGGGGGCGGGGGAGGCACAGGTGTAAGCCAAGCCATTATGCTGGAAGGAGGGCCTGTTGCCATGGTAACACTGACAGACAATGGCCAGCAGACAAGGAGTCAGTTCATTGCCTTTCCATCTCTCCCTAGTGCCCACTGTGCTAGTAGGCAGTTGGCAAAGAGAGCATTTAGCTTTCAGAGACCTTCTCAGCATTAGTGAACAAAGAGTGACTGCAACGCAAGAATGGCTTGGACTTCACGTGTAGTAACTTCTACAAAGAAGAGGCAAATTTACATAAGCACTCAGCCACTGCTTCTTTTTTTTCTTTTCTTTTTCTTTTTCTTTTTTTTTTTTTTGAATGACTAAGGAAAGTTGAGGGTGCTCCAGGATCTCTACATCTAGGGACATAGAAGACACTATCCATAAAGTGGCCTGGGAATCAGCAGATCATAACACACTTCCAGGCTACAGTACTGGAACTATCCTTATATTCTATTTTCAAGCCGACTCTGCCTTTCCTTTCCTAGAAGTCAAACTGTGATCTGGTTATTAGGTCAAATCAGGTAGTAGCATCGAAGCAGCTAACAAGCTGTGTTTCTTAATATTTTATTTAATCCCCATACTTGAAAAAAGTTTCTTTACCTATTACGCCTTTTTTTTTTCATTTCATATTACCAGTACAGCTGTAAGTTTTTTCACTGTCAACTACAAATATCCTGATGAGAGATAAGTTTATCTTATTCATTTTTTGCAATAGGTCTGATGGTGATGCTTTGGTGTATTCATTCAATAAATGTTTGCTGAGCACAGTTTTGTGCGATATGCAGAACTACAAGACAGACACATTATGATGTCAATTGCTCCCCTCTCGATGTCATGTAGGGCTAATGATAAAGACACCAGATGAATGTGGCCTGGCTAACATGGGACACAATGACACCCTGACAGGAAAATGTAGGGGACAGTGGAAATGCAGTGTGGGGTCCCTGCCCCAATGTTAGCTGAGCAGAGTAGAGCGGAATTCACATTAGAAATCGGATGGGCTTTCACCAGAGTGAACTGGGAGAATGAAGAGAAGCAGGAAATAACTGAGACCTCTCGGATCTCAAATTGGACTCCTTACAGAATAACCTGAAGCCTGCTTTTTTTTTTTTTTTTTTTTTTTTTTTTTTTTTTTTTTTTTTTTTTTTTTTTTTTTTTTTTTTTTTTTTGACTATGGGAGTATATTAACTCCTTGATTCCTTTATTCTCTTATTATTTTATTATAAAATAGGAGAAAGAGGTGCTTTTTCAATATTTTCTTTATTAGTCTCTACTCAAATTCCAGTATGATACAAAAAAATAGTGTTGTCTTGAATCTCCAAAAGATTCAATGGTGTCAACTTTTGCTACGATCCACCAAACCCCTTTGTCGAGCCCATGGCTAAAAGATGTCCTTTGGCCACACAAATGTTCTCTCCTCTGACCTCAAAGAGTGAGGGACTCTACAACATAGCATCTGGTTGCCAAAAGTTGATGATATACATGAGACATGGGACCCTCTAGAGCTCACTCATCTCAGGCAATGTAGCCAACATCAGTGGCTTCTGTCTCAGCCTAATCAGCCAGGATATGTCCAAGGCTGTGAGAGAAAACTAATCTTTGCTATTTTAATTGTTGACATTTGTGAGTTACTTGGCACTGAAGACGTTGGATCTTTACTTAGATAATATTTAACCCAAAAATATTTCTTCTTTTAAACTCCTGGTCCTTATTATCTGCATTTATCATTACAAATACCATAACTGTGGCTATGGAATTTCTTTTGTTTTTATCTTCTGATGTATTTGACTTATAAGGCACTGACCATGAGAAAGTTATATAACTTCCCTATGCTACATGTTTTTTAATCCTTTCGAAGAGAATATTAAAACATCTCACAAGTTTCCAAGACAGCAAAGATGCCAATCATTTGTACCAATTTTAGAGCCTAGAGAGAGAATCATTAACTATAAATGAGTTCCCCTCCCTTCATTTTTGCAATACACATACAATGTAACACATTCCTAGCTCAAACTTATAGTGATAAGTTGAATGCTTTCTGCATGTCAAGCTTCAGCTGAATTGTTATTTTAATCCTTATTAATCAAATATTACATGTAAATTTGTCCCCATTTCACAGCTGAGAACACTGAGGCAAATAAGAAATGTGAATACTTATGGTAAAATGATACTTTCTAAGATGTTAATGCTTTAAATTCTCAAAACAAATATCAGATTCCCTGCTTACAACTGAGAAAGTTTAGACTTAAGAGTAACTAAGTTGCTTCCTAACTGGATGTACTGGTAGATCTTATATGTTAGGTAGAGTTGATGCCTATCTATGTGGAGTTGAGACTTTAGAGTCACTAGCCAATGTTTGAAAACACGTCTGATCTGAACTACCTCTAGATTAAGCCAATTGTGAGACAACTCCTGACTTAGCATGCTCACTACACCATGGTGTAAAGGCCCTGAAAATGCCAAAACAAAACAAGAGAACAACCATTTCTTTCCCCCCTCCTTATCAGGCCCCCACAGCTTTGCCAGCCTAGGTGCTATCTCTGCAGGAGGTGCCTACATCCTTGGAAGGTGCAATATAGGTTAGTTGAGGTCAGCCAGAAACCAGTTTCCGAGCATCACAAGGTAAGAGATGGGCCTATAAATACAAAATTGATGCTACAGTGTATGTAGAACAGCAGAGAACTAAAAACATGAAAGATCACAGAAGTCCCCAAACTGATTATGTTGAAAGGAATTAGCAAGGTCAGAGTGAAGCATTTGCCTCATTGCTACCAACAGCTGACAACAATACCTCCTCTATTATCTATGGCTGTTAACCCCTGAGCAAGAGAAGCTCTGTGGCTGATCCTGGACAGGCACTTGGAATGAGTTTCAAATAATGGCGTCTAATTCTAGTCTGCTTAGTCATTTTGGATGTCTAGACACTAACTAATGTTGCTTATGTCCAGACTCAGCACAAGATTCTGTTTTGGGGTTTTTGTGTTTTTATTTTATTGTATTAGTGCATGTTTATGGCTCATCGTGATTACATTCACTGGGGCAAGTTGGCACAGGGAAGTAATAAATCTTAATTCTTTCATGTTAGCTTTGTCTCCCCTTCTGCCTCCTCCCTGTCCCTTATCCCTCTTTCATTTAAGAAGGATCTAGTCCCCTGTTTTATTATCTGTCACTTATTTTCTTTATAGCTGTTTCAGCCTGTCCTGGTGGTGGGACTGGCACAGCAAGTGGTGCCTGGGATTGAACCATGGTCCCTGCCATTGCCTAAGATTACCTAAACAGATGCTTTAGGCTGCTGAGCCATCTCATCAGTTCCTGTCTTTTATTTTCCACTTTAGTTATACTTTAAAGTTTTCATATATTGAGAACCATGTGACGTTTAAGATGTGTGTCTAATTTGTTTTACTTAGCATTTTGTTTGTAACTGGTTATATGGATTAAAGCTGTCTTTCATATGCTTGGGATTTCTCAGTGGACATCGTGTTGTGCTATGGGTGATATTTTGAGAAAGCAGTGTGGAACATATTGTAGTCTAGTACTTATTAAAATCTCTTCTGTGGGATATATCCAAGACTATCCTGAAGGATCTGTCACCCTCCTACCCTACCAAGTAGGTTGAAATATACCCGAGACTCAGTGCAATCACTTGAAGCCTGTTCCTGAAGGAACCCGGCAGTTTCCTAGGGAACTGTTTTTGCTGTCATTCTCTTTTACTGGATTGTCTTGGTGGGAAACCATTAGACAATACTGAGGATTGCTAGAAGAAATAGCTCACCGTGCTCATGATGAAGTCCGCTGAGAGAACTGTCAAGCACATTAATGATCCCAACACACGCTGCGCTCTTCTTGAGGGTCCTGGGGAGAGATTCCTAGCTGCTTCCAACAATAAGAAGAGAACAAATCTCTTCACAGCTTATAAACACCATGAAGTATGGAAGAGACAGGGATTCAAAATTTGCCTGTGGGTTGACAACTCTTTGAAAATAATTTGGAAACACAAGTATTTGCAGTACAGACATTTAATGCCGTACTTATCATTCTTGGATCCTGTCTTGTCTCCCGTTCCTTTCCCTGGTTTTATGTTATCATGGCTTGTTCTCTATTATGCCAGTTGCCTTCAATCCTTTTATAACAATTTGAGATCCCTAAACAGACATCATGCTGTGTTACTGGTAGCGTTCACACGAAATCTATCCCTTCATCTTTACAGTGTTGTCTTTACAGTTGTTCTATGTGAATAAAAATGGTTCTGTACAGGACTAAATGAGGAATGTGTATGGCTAGGCCAAAACAAAAACAAACTGAACATAAAGAATAAACAATTGAGATGAGGGAAAGAAGAATAGAAAGAAAAAAAGGAAGAGAGTAAAAACATGTAAGTATATGTACAGCATAGCAGAAATGATTGTAGTATTGATTTCTGTTGGTTTTCTGAAGGTAACAGTTCATGTGTAAAATTTTTACTCTGACCAACTCCTGTATGTTGATATCTGTAATATGAGCGAGTTCATCAAGCACTACAATGTGCTATATAACAACCATGGTTGAATATCTTCCATCTTATTCATTTAAATGTGTATCATCTTTTGTGTTTCATCTATTATTTTTATACTTTCCTGGAAATTAGTTTTAGAAAAATTAAAAGAAAAATGGATGAGGAAAAGAAGTTCAGGTTTAGTGAAAGGAAGAGTCAATATTCAATTGCTTGATCAATCTTGCATACTTGTATCTCATAATCTGAGCTACAAATTTGATAATAATATGTAATATAATAACCATTGTCAATTTTTACTTCTTGTTTTGAAATTCTGTCCCATTTTTATTGCCCTATGTTGCTTTGATTTTATCTTTGTCTTTGTTACTTGTTCTTTTTTTCCTTTTTTAGAAGAAACCTAAATAAGATCATGTATTGAACTGACATCACTATTTATATCCCTTTATCTATTACCTGGATAAATAAATATCTTGTTAGGGCTTACATTTGCTTTCCATATACAATAAGTTGAGGAAGAAAAAATGGAAAACTTGAAATAAAACATAGTAGGTCTTTATTTAATTTCCAGTAGATTAGAATGAAATGACTCCAAAAAAGTAAAATTAAGTAAATCCTGTGTCATATACTGGACTTTAGTCCAAATAATACAAAATGAGAAAAACTAACCAGAGTTTGTATGGAAAATGTCAAAGGAAGCTGGTTAATTATTAATTTTTACATGAATCAAACTAATGATAAACTAACTACTAATTGGAAGCTAACCAAATCTGAAGCATAAGTGACAGAAGATCAATCCCTAGTCTGCGCCATGACCTCAGAGTATATTTAGCGTTCCTTAACCCATATCTCAAAAAGTGAGCTTGGTTAACATGTTTTAAGAGAAAAATTAACTGTATCAAATGGGAGACAATAGTAATAGTAATGTTAAAATTCTGAAAGCGTGCTATGTTAGGAGTTACGGGAAGCATCACATTCGAATATGGCAAATTGAACACGAGTTTGATTCAGAATTGAGTTCAAATATGTGTTACCACCTGCTGAAATCAGTCTAACTCCATTTTTTAAATGTTTTTCGGAGAGTAAAAACAAAATCAAGAACAAAAGTCAGAAACAAAGACAGAAATATTCACATACAATTTCTATGCTACAGATTTTGAAAACATTCTGATTAACACGGTTTTTATTGTTGAATCTGTTGCTCTGATTAGCAGACCTAGTTATGTGAGATTGGACAATGATTAAATATCATCACTTGCTGCCAAGAAACCTTAAAATTTTGTTTTTTCCTCTTTTTTGTGTACCCTTTTTAAAAACATTGTTTTAAAGAGAGCATAGTAACAGTTGATATGACATTAGAAATGATACACGTTTAGAAGACCAAGATGACAGATATTCAAGCATGGCTTTTGTTTTACACAATGCTGTCCTCATTGTGGCTGCTTAGATGACAGATGTAAGCTTACAGAGTTAGTCAAGGTGAAAATTCTACATTTTAACTGCTATTTGCAAAAATTGAAGGAAATTCTTAGCACAATCACCTCAGCCATCTTGTATACATACATTCATGTTTTCCTCCTCCCTTTGATCCTATCTTTTCTCCTTCCATCTTCATTGTTTTGTCTTTGTTTTTGTTAGTTGGATTTATTCCTCTTAAAAAAATACTAAATGAAATCATCTATTGAAGTCACATCACTATTTATATCCCTTTGTCTATTACTTAGATAAATAAATATCTTGTTAGGACTTACATTTGCTATAGATATACGATGAGATGAGGGAAAGAATATAGAAAACTTGAAATGAAAACAAGTAACTTTTTAAAAAATTTAACTTCTATTTCTCTCAGTTTTACTCTATCTGGTTACAAATCAGACCCACATGTGTAAATATCATATTGTCTCCCTGGTATAAGCACCCAAAAGAGAAAACAAAACTTGAAAAACTTAACTCTCTTCAATAACCTAATTCTTTTGTTTCCATTGAGAATGCAATGTAGCCAATTACTTTGAGAAAGAAGAATAAAACCTAAAGGACTTGAAGATCTATGTACATTTGTAAGAAGGTAAGAGAAAAAAAAATTTAGAGATTAAAAAAAAAACTTCATAAAACATAGTCTAAAAGTTATGATAAAGAGTTGTGTACTGGGGTGGAGACCAGGAAAGCAGCTCGGCAGAGAACCACATACTCATGGTGCAGAGGTTGAACTCATGTGAACTGGTGTGCCAGGACGACTCTACATACACGATGGAAAGGTGCCTATGTGGGATTCAAGGGGAACTAGTTTACATACAAATTATCAATTTATGTTCTCTTCTTTTACACAACTATAGTGTTTGTTCTTAGGGTCTAAAGCACAAAACCATTAGTTGCCACAATTTGTCAATTTCTAAATTTCAAGTCCTGCTGGGGAAGTAGTTCAGCAGCACTAGTGCCTGCCTGACAAGTGTAAGGTGCTGAGTTCAGTCTCTGGTACAAAATAAGCCCTGTACCTGTGATACCATGTCTGGTTCTCCCTTCCGTAATAATATCAGGAAACATTGAGGTAATTACTTCACCAGAGCTTTAACCAAAGGATCGAGGACAGTGCCAGACAGAAATCAATATTTCATTCACAATCAATAGAGAAGACAAGAACTTGAGACAAACACCAACAAAAAATCTCGGGCACACAGGAGATATCTGATAACTGCAGAGGATATAGGAAATCAGATTAGAAATAATCTGTCAGATGAGAAAATAAATGAAAACGATCATGGAAGAATTGATAAGCACACCTAAAGAAGGCACAGATTTTTTTTAAAGGAGAATAGAAAAATGAGACATTAAATGAGCAATATAGAAAAGGAAACGAATATATGAAATGGATTCAAGGAGACTTCCAGGAAATAAAAGTTCCACTGAAAACTGGAAAAACCATTTAAACAAAAGTGAAGATAGACTTTCACACCTTGAAGATATTATTGCAGCTAGCAACCAGGAAAGGAAAGATCTCTTTAAAATGACAAAGAACCAGGAATAAAAATTCAACAGCTACAAGACGATGCAAATGAACAACATAAGACCAATGCACGTCAGTGCAAAAGGAGCCAACACACGTGACCCGAACAACAGTGGGAATGAGTGAAAGGAGAAACAATGTAAAAAGATAAAGAAAAAGTCATGTGAGAATATACACAGGACATATGAGATGCTTATACTACTCGCTTCAATTATGTGCTGAAGGTAGCAGTTGATGTTTACAAATTTTACTTGCACGAAGACTATGTGCTAGTGTCTGTAATCTGAACATCTACACTGAGGACAGTGATATACAACATAACAACCATGTTTGAATGCCTTTCATCTTGTTCTTTAAGATGTGTACCAACTCTATAAATTTTGCTGTAAATATTCCCTCAGTGAAAACATCCCAGTCCATGCTAAGTTCAGCAGACTGCAATGGAAAGGTCTGAACAAGGCCTCAGTCACTCTGGGACATGTAAAGAGCATGCAGAGTCCCAGCTGGATGACACACAGAAGCGGCCGCTTGTGTCAGAAGGGCATATATACTTAGGGAGAGAACAAACGCTCCATGACAGAAATGATATATAGTAGATTATCACAGTAGATACGTAATTACTGCTTACTATTAATGTTGGTTTAAGGAAAACATATTTTCAGAAAATGTGAGAGACTTACTAAGTGGGAAAACATTACAAACAAGATGACACTATGTCCAGGAAATAGATAACCTGCCCTGCTCATTCAAGACCTGCTCATTCAAGGTCTCATAGTTTTATGATTTAGTTTTATGGAACCATGTACTAGAAAAAAAAAAATTGTTACCCTCGAGTTCACTTTCTCTTCTATCATTAAATTCTAGTTGTAAAATTTTTGAGACTCATTAAATCCTTAACCAATACTGTACAGTCTGTGATTAGCTGGGTTAGGCACCCTGGGACAACTCAGACTTTGATTTAAAATTGAGGGTCTTGGTTATTCCATGGCAAAGCAAGAATGTCCTCTCTAAGAATCAAGCAAACAAAGAGAATGATGCCAACTCTATGCCCAGATGCCCCTGCTCCCCCCGTCCAGCTCTGCCCACACCTACATCAGTTCTACAAGCTTGACATCTGCCAATTTGCATATGCAAATAGCCTGAGAGTGCCAATGCACTACCAAGCCACCCAAATTATGTGCACAGAAAGCTGCAGGCTCTTGGGCGTTTTCTACCCATCCAGATGGCACTCCCCATAAGATTCAGAGCCAACAGCTGTGTCCTGAGCAAGTGTAAAAGCTTAAAACCCTTGCCTTGAGGTTGGAGCAGCATCGATGGGTAACCTATTCCACAGAATACTTTGTAGTCTTGTGCTGCAGCTGGTATGCTATCAGAAGTCACAACCAGCCAGGTCCTTCTTCTAATCTTCCTACCATCTTCTCCTCAAGGTATTTTCTTGATAAATTACTTGCTCATCAATGCTTGCATCAGGATCTGCTTCAAGTGAACCTAAACTAAGAAAGCAGATGAAAGCTCACCTTTTCTACCACGCAGCTTGAAGGTAGAAGGAAAATAATGAGGAAGGGTCATGGCTTCTGGCAGATCAGGCTTTCCTGAGTGTGAGCTATACAACATACGGATGATTGTGTTCATGTCTCCTTAAGATTCCCAGGTAGGATTTGAGGGACATTCTCTGGCAGACCATAGAGCAGCGTGAAAGTACTGTCAGTAACAGCAGTGAGCAAGAGCTATAGAAAACTGAAGAGCCTGGAGCATCTGAAACTCTCACCCAGCCTTGCCATCTGATTCAGAATGTGTTGTACTTTACTACTTCCAAATCTTTTTAAAGAACAAACTATTTCACAGCTTGCTTAGTTTGAAACATTTCACACAAAAATCTACTCATGGCACCACCAAAGTCCCTTCTTGAATTTAAATTTACATGCAGAGTGGAAAGAGGTTCATGGATGGAGTGGTGAGGGAAAAGTTTGTTGGATTTTTGTAAGTCCTAAACATTTTGAATCTAATGCCATTCAGTCTTCCCTATGTGCGTTTAAATACCGTTGTCTCCTCCTTATTTCTTATTTTCATTTGTGTATTTGGTACAGGGTCTCACTATGCAGATTGGACTTGTGGTGATCCTCCTATTTTCAATTTCCCAGATGCTGGGATTATAGGCGTGTGTCACCATGTTCAGACACTGTTGAAGGCTCAGTGCACCCCAGGGGCAGGGCCAGCACTGGCATGTGAGATGGGGTGTCTCTTAAAGATAATAAATTAGGTCACATGGTTGCTAGGTAAATTGCTCACGGTTTATTAGCAGAATTGGAATACAAACTCACTTGTGTTTGTAAATGAAGCTGTTCTTTACACCCATGCAGTTATCAATACTCTTTTTAAAACCACAGGAGACTGAGATCCAGTGGTTTGAAATCTGGAAACTCTTACGTCATAGCTCACCGAGAAGCAACAGTAAATAGCACAGTATGTAACCCAACGAACACCGTGATTTCAGTACTGTTTTTAGATTTTTTTTTTTTTTTTTTGCAGTACCAGGAATCTAACTCACAACCTTGTGCTTCCCAGGCAGGTGCTGAAGCCGCTGAGCTATCTCCCCAGCCCAGTATCATATCACTAGGAGAAGGGAGAGCAGCAGATGCAGGTCCAATTCACCAGCTCGATAATCCCATAATGAGCCCAGAATGTTGTCACCTTTCTACTTTGCAATATTGAGCTTACTGGAACAATGCCCCTCTTGATTACAAAATGATATCACAGCTTTTAAGGTTAAGAGAAGAGATAAAAACAGCTGAACAAGTGAAATAAACAGGAAAAGAAAAAGGGGGGGCTTCGCTTAGGGTGACCACTCTTTTGTTTCTATAAAAGAAAATCATTCTCTTTTAGTATTTACCCTTCACCCCAAAAGTATTTGGAAAGGTAAATACCTACCAAAAGAAAATGAGCCCATTTTTATTTGTTTCTACTAATAATGATTTTTTCATTTTGCTCAGCATATGACTTATTGAATAACATCAGACTTTTATTTAATAGAAAACAAGTAGAGGACACTGGGCCAACACAACCTGTGTTTGTAACACAGATGAGAAAACTCAACTTTCTGCTCTCTTCCTCACGGTTCTGAGGTTATGATCTCACATTCTCAGGAGGCAGAGATGGTTCTTGGCCCTACAGTGAGGGCTGAGTACTCAGAGGGCAGCAGCTGAGGAAGTCTGTAAAATGGTGACATCTGACTCTGATTGTGTTTGACTCTTGACGACAGTGGATATGAAGATAAAAAAGATTAATAAGAGACAGAGGAGGATTCGTTTTCATTTTCATTCTGTCACAGCCACCATTCCCAATGACGCACACCCCAAATGAACAAAGTTCGTCTCTGGTGAAGCCGGAACACTGAGTGCACTATTTTTAGTAAGAGCAATGGCCCAGTAAAATGACCAATCCATTTTTTTTAACTGACAGCCTGGTCTCTAGAAACTCATTTCTTTTTGCTGCCATCTGGGTATCGCCAAAAATGAATTTAACCTTGATACTAATGAAAGGATGGAATCTTGTATGTCTAGGTTCCTAAGTTTTAGAAATGGAAGGAAACACAGAGAACTTGAGAGTTCTGTAAAATGGACATATTTGGAGAACTAACACACCAAAATTGAAAAAATGTGGAGTAATGTCAAAGGTCCAGTGGAGAGTCTGCTGTCTTGAGCAGAACTTACTACACTGCCTCAATTTGGGATCTTCTGGAACACTGGACTCAACTCAGTGGCACAGTCCTAGCATTCTGAGCTTTATATAGATATAAACATAGCTACACAAGTCACAGTAACAGTGAACATATATGCTAAGCATTACATGTGTGCCAGGCTTTGCTTTCAGCCTGTTAGCTGTATTACCTCATTCAGTGTCTATAACTCTGTCCAAAAGACACCACTACTGTCTTCAAAGTACAGATGAGGAAACTGCTACTTATCACAGATCCAGAAAGTTCTTGCCTCAGAAAGCAGTATTTGAATCCAAACAGACACACTTCTCTTAATGAGTATACTGTACATTTCAAGAGGGAGCTTCCTTTATTGTATTCTTCTATCTGG
The DNA here is from genome assembly GCA_004027025.1 of Myocastor coypus. Classification (NCBI taxonomy): domain Eukaryota; kingdom Metazoa; phylum Chordata; class Mammalia; order Rodentia; family Myocastoridae; genus Myocastor; species Myocastor coypus. The sequence continues at coordinate 42,500 of PVJA010001280.1, read as the reverse complement.
GTATTAAAGATACAATTCTTGGGGGCTTTTGGGTTAGCTCAGGGCTTTAAGCACCTGCACAGATAATGCTAGTCAGGCACAAGGGATAGTGGTTCAAACCCTAGTCCCACACTTAAGGCAACCTGAAACAGCCCCCCCCCCCAAAAAAAAATCCTTCTTAAAGATACAGTTTCTGATATGCACACTGGTCCACATACAACAATGTTTTGGGTTACAGTTGTTTACAGTGAAATGCTAGATTAGGCAGTGTTAAACTTATTTAATCACTAGACTTTTATTTTCCATAAAATGTTCATGTAATGTACTTTGGGAAGTACATTCTTAAAGGCAACCTGGCATCTACCCAAATGAGAATAAACACCAGGCTGGCAGTTTTAACAAATTACTTATTTCCATTAAGTTCATGGTAATGTTTTGAGAAGATAATAACAATAGTAGCATAACAATTATCAACATCAACATGTGTTTTAAGCACTGTCAGTATACCAGGCATTATTTTAAATGTTTCCCATAGAATACCTTTTTTATTATTCAGACTATTTGTTATTGCAGGGACTATCATTATGAACATTTATGAGTAAAAAAGAAGACACAGAAAGAAATAGAGATGTTACATAACTTAACTAGGCTCTCAATGAATAGCACTAATATTTTAAGTCTGATAGACTGACTTAGTTTATGTCAAAAGTCAGATTTTTAATACCCACATAATTACCTGGAGAGTTTAAATAAATCCATGGTTTTACAGAAAGAAAGAAAGAATTAGCTAGGAATGGCTAAGTCTCCATGGTGAGTCTATAATATTTTGTGTCTTGTGAATAAGATAACTTTAAATAAAAAACATTGAAGGCAAACTGTTAACATTATGGGGTGTTATTATGGCATAGCTTCTAATCCCAACATAGATGAATTCTTTAGCTGGCTGTTGCATCACAGGGGCATTCTTCATTTCCTCTTTTTTCAGTGATCCTTTTGTAGTCATTATTACTTGCACCTTAGTGTTTGGATCCCAGCTTCATAGTGTTGGCTGAAACTACGTTGCTAAAGTCATGCTATATGATTCGCAACATCTCTCCCACACAGCACTTTATTTATGTCACTATATGTTAGTCAGTTTTCCTATAGCTAAAACGCAATATCCAATACTCTCAACTTAGAGGAGAGCTTTAGTTTGGTGCACTCTCAAGGGGATTCAGCCCAAATCCCACAGGATCCAAGGCAGGCATCAAGGGGCAGAAGCACATGACGGAGCAGAACCATTTAACGGTGAGCAGGGACCAGCAATGAGGTACGGTGCTGAGAAGCAACAGACTGAGTCCTTGGTAAACCCCCAACAAGTGCTGCACCTCCATGACCCTCCAAGTTTATCCAAGGGTATGCGCTGCTGCAATATCCTTGCAGTTGGTTAATTCAATAAATGAAATGGACACACCAAAACTAATAGTCGCAAGTATTGCTTTTATATTTTCATCATATCCAAAATCACTTGCTTCTACTTAGAAACTGTTCTTCTAATGTACAATGTATTTCTATTAGCTCATTCGTTCGAATTCAGAGCTATGCATATCTTTGGCTAAATTTGCCTCTTGCCTGCTGGTTGGAATTCTTTTCTCGTCTGAGATTCCTATTTCCCAGCTCTGCAACTATCTCCTCTCTACAACACCATAATTTATGATGTCTGAGCACATGCTGACCTGAAGGAATGAATGAATGAATGAATGAATGAATGAATGAGTGACAAGGAATATTCTCTCTATCTCAATGAGACTGACAGAGCATCTCTGCCTTGTTCACCAAAGGTTTGCTTTCACAGGGGTTCCTGAATGTCCTTTACATAGCCAAGAAAAAGTTTCAAATGCAGGACGGATTTTTTTCCACTTAGTGCAGAATTTAAATTATGAATAAGGGTACAAGTAAGTAACTTGGATAATTGCGCTGCTGACTTCTACTGGTCTTTTGAAAGGAATACTTAGGGCTTAAATAGTTGTTTTTTTATGTTTGCTCTTATTTCTATTTTTTAAATTATTATAGCATTTTTGTTGTGGTTTTGTTTTGTTTATTTAAAAATTTTTCTGTGTCTATATCTGGTAACCTAAACATCTAATTTAAAGATAACATCATGCAATATAACAACTGTTGTTGAATTCCTATTAGTTTGTTTAGTGAAATTTTGTGTATTTAGTGAAATTTGTAAGGCTGAATTTTTTACTACTATTTTTCAATCTTTAAAAATTTAAAAATTGTAAAATTTCAAAAAAGAGTATAAAGTTAAGTATGCATTTTAAAAGTGGAAAGATGCTGCAAGTACTTGATATATGATATCTGAAAATAAATTATGCACAGAGAACATCTAATTGGATAATAATTTGATAGCCAGTGATGCTGTTTGTCCTGCTGTTAATGCTTCCTCCAGAGTCCCTGCTGTAATGAAGTTAGCAATAAATCAGGATACTCGTATCTCTACTCTACAGGGAATTAACCAGTGATCTCTATTATTAAAATTTTCTATAAGCTAATAAGAAACTTTCCCTGAATATTTCATTGTAATACAAACATGATAACTAGAACAAATCAAGACTGCTGGAAATGGGAGTGCAGAGTTCTGAACAAGTCTTGCTCCTCACCCTGCCACACACAGACTGCAGTTTCCACGTGTAGAATGATGTCTTCATCCGACCACTAAAGTTGGGGGTTGGGAGAAAATTTGATCCAAGGTCCCCACATAAATGACACCTTATAGGAAGTTCCTATTAGGATTCATGATGACACTCATCATACAGCACTGACATTATACCTGCAAGTGCCATTCAGAGGCTTTTATATATTTTTAGATATTTCATTCATCTAATTATGATAATTCTATAATAAGTGCTTTCAGTGTCTTAGAGAAAGCTACCTGATATCAATAAATCCAAATATGGAGCAGTGCCAGCCCACTGTAATTTTGCTCATGTAGTAGGCTCCTATAATTCAGCCGCCTTGAACATGTTGCTTTCAGGGTCATCTAGTAGTTGCTATCCTAGGAGGCCAACAGGAGGCAAAGCATAGGTTACAACTCTATATGGGTCATTCTATCATGAGTTTTGCTACAATCCCAATAAACCTTAATTTCCTTTCTCATCCTTTGTTACTTTTTAGTTTATTTTAAAGAGATTGTATTAATACTTGATACGAAATTCTGACCACCTGATGCCTGAAACTTCTAAAAATTATAAGCCAAAATAAATCTCTCTCTTAAATTATGGGTATTGAGTATGGTTTCAATAAAGAGGAAAGTGACTAATACTAATTTTGATACCAGACCGATCAAGTTGCTGTTGTTGTTGCTATTTTTGTTTGTTTTTTTAATTTATTTTTTATTGTTGTGCTATTGTTATGGTGGTGGTGGTGCTTGTTACTATAACCTGACCATGTGTATCTTTTGGAACTTGTTTGTGGGAGCTAAGATAAACATTTCTTTCTTTAAGCTGTGGGTGTCAGGTATGACCTCGCAGTGACAGTGAAACTAAGATACTGTGCTCAAAGGTATTGTCAAAAATAACATATTCTGATGGAGAGAAGTTATGGGGAGGCTGGTAGTTCTGTAATACAAGGAAAATGGCATGTGACTGCTTAATTGTAAAAGTAACTGGATTAGAATAAAAGCATACCAGTAAAACATACATCTGGATGTGTGTGAGTGTGTCATGGAGGGGTGGACACGGGGTCCGTAGGTGGACCCCACTGACTCCTTTCCCCTAGGTATGGTTCCCTTGTGCTACGTTCCAGCTGCTGTGAACTATGATGATTCTGTCTTAGACACATTCTACTATGTAACAAAATCTCTTAAACTGTTGAGTCCAATGCATCATTTCCTCTTTAAATTGTATCAGCTCTTAGTCCCAGGAACAGGAAATCTGACTAACAAAATCTTCAATGTTACGGTAGCCAAGTTACTTAGCAAATAAAGCTGCTAGCAACTCAAGAAGTAGAGAACTTATATCCAGTTAGTATAACGTGTCACTTAAAATGTAGAGTTTATAGCTAAAGATTACAATATGGGAAAATGATAGAGGAAAAAGTGACTCATGTAAGTGAAAAATAAAACTACCTTTCAAGAAATTAAAATGATAAAGCACTTCATACAGACTTGGAGAGCTAGAGCCAGTGAAATGAAAATAATAGGTGTCAAGAATGTGTGGAAAATGGAACACTTGTACACTGGGCTGACAGACATAGAGAAATTCTACACCTACTGTAAAAGAAGTTTGGTTGTTCCTCAATAAGTTATCTAGAAAACTACTACATGACAGAAAATATTCTCCTACGACTTTCTCTCTGTAATTGAAACAAGTATTCAAATGAACCTTAGACACAAATGTTCCTAACTTTTCTATTCACAATAGCCAGGTGTCCCAAACATTTATCAGTGGGTAAAGCAAGCATGATATATCTATACCGTGAAATTTAGTCACGAGAAAGAAATTAAATATTCTTAAATAACAACACTAACAAATCATGAAAATATACAAAACGAGGCCAGACAAAAATGTCACACATTGTATTATTCACAGAAATATCCAGATTAGCTAAATTTACAGAGAAAGCAAATTTTCAGCAACAGACAGAAAACAGGACGGAGAATGAGTACCTACGGCAACAGGGACTTCATGGATAGCGACAAAACATGATTTGGAACTCAACAGAAGAAAGGGAAGTTTCTTTTTTCCTTATTTCTTTTTTAAGAGGAGGAACACAGGAATGATACAGAATTTCAAAAAAGATAATAGGAGATTAACAAATTAGTATAATGCATACTGCTATCTTCAAAGTAATTTCTCAGATTCCAAATATAGGCATCCATAATCAATCAAATAATATAAACACAACGTATTTTTCTCAGTGAACAAAGTCAGTGATATAACTATCTTATCTTTCTATGCATTTTTTCTTTTCTCTTCCCTCTTTTCTCATTTCCCATATTTCAGTTGTTCTTTCTGTTTGAGAAGCTACTTTCCCTTTCACAATACCTGTTGTACAATTTGGATTTTATTTGCTTTTCCAGTTTCTTAAATTAGGGAAATAATATGATGTTATGTAAGCAAAGCCAATTTATTTCACTTAGGAGAATGGTCTCTAATTGTATCCATTTACCTATAAAATCCTTGAGTTTATCCCTTTTTATAGCTGAGTAGTACTCCATTATATAAAATTCCACACTTCTTTATTCATTCAACTCATTTAAGTTGTTTACAAGATTTAGCTATCAGAGATTGAACTGTCATAAATATGGATGCACATATATTGTGATAGGGTATTTTTAATTATTTTGAGAAAACACCCAGCATGGGGACATCTGGGTCAAATAGGACCTATAATCACTGTGGAATATTCACACTGATATAAGCAGTGATTTTATCCATAGTGGATAAGTGTTCCTTTCACCCCACAGCCCCACCAGCACTTGTCACAAGTTGGCTTCTTGATGACAGCCACTCCCTCTGAAGTGAGACGAAATATCAGAATTATTTGACAATGCATTTCTGAAATAAGCAATGCTGTTGAACACTTTTCATGTGTTCATTGATCATTTGTATTATCTGATAAGAAAAGTGCGTTTATCTCAGAGGATGATCTTTGGATTGGTCCTTTGAATTTGGGGACATGAATTTTTTAGATCTTTATAGGGTCAAAATAAAAGTCCTTTGTCAGAGGCAGTTGATTGAAGATTTTTTTTTTACCAATCTGTGTGTTTTCTTCTCACTGTGCTGGTTATTTCTTTTGATCTACAAAACTTTTTTAATAATTTGACATGCCAGTTACTAATTGAAGTATTTCCCAGGCATTTTAGTCTTGTTCATGAACTTTCCACATATTCCTGTATGTTTAAATTTTCTGCCTAAGTCTTAGATGAAGTGCTTCTGTTTTAATATTTAGATCTTTTATCCATTTTGACTATAGTTAAGTGCATGATAGTAGATTAACATGGCCCTAGTTTTAGTCTTCAGCAGGCGGAGAATCAGTTTTTCCAGCACACTTTATTAAAGAAGCTGTGTTTCTTACAGTGAATGCATCTGCCTCTTTTGTCAAAGATAAGATGACTGAGTATATTTGTAGTCGTGCCTATATCTTCTGTTCCATTGACCTTTTGCTTGTTTATTTATTTGTTTGTTTGATGGTACCATGCTGATTTTATTACATTAGCTTTGTAGAATACTTCCAAGTCAAGGACTGTGATGCCTCCTGTATTTCTTTTGTGCTCAGTATTGCCTTTGGTATTCTGCATTTCCTCTGTTTCCAAAAGAATTTTAGCAATATTTTCTCTACAGTTTTGAGGTATGATAACAGTATGCTGATCAGGAATGTATTAAATCTTTACAAGAATCTTTGGAGCATAACTATTTTCACAATGCTGGTTCTTTGTATCCATGAGCAAGAGAATGGTTTCAGTTTTCCAATAGCTTTTGCAATTTTTCTTTTTCCACGTACTATTATTTTCAGTATATTAACATTTTATTTCTTTTTTTAGACTAATTCCTAGGCATTTCATTGTTTGAATTCTATTTTTAATATTTTAAAAGAGTATAGAAATTAGAATTAAAGCAGAAAAATTCACCACTAATACACAATCTCAGTTAACAAAATCATATGAATTTCACAGTATTATTTGTAATGAATAGCATTGTCTTCCAACCAGCTGTTCATATTACTAGATATATGCATGTAAAATTGAAAGAAGAAAGTAAAAACAAAGAAATCTATAAGAAATTGAGACAAAAGAAAGTATAATCAATTGAGAAAAATAGACAAAACAAGTAAGTATTACCTGCTCCTTTCCATAGACCAGCAGAAATGCACAGTGTAGTCATCCAAACCATCTGGCTTACATACACAAATAAATCTCTTTCCTGCATTTCCTCTCATATCTTCCTCCTCAACTCGTTAACTCTTTCCTCTTGAATAAGTTCATTCCTTTTCCCAGTAACTATTATACTCTTCAGATTCCATTTTCCTCTTTCCAGTTCTCACACTAAGAAGACAATACAACATTTGCACAGGTGGGCAGATCTAATTTTTTTCACATAAGATTATGTTCTCTAGTTGCATCTATTTACCAAGAAAAAACTCAGCTTTATCCTGTTTTACAGCTGAATAATACTCTACTGTGTAAAAATACATGTTCTTTATCAATTCTTTATTTGATGGGCCTCTGTGTTGTTTCCAGGATTGAGTTATGTCAAATTGCACTGCTACAAGCATGGGTACACATATATCATTATGGTATGAAGTTTTCAATTCTTCTGAAAAAATACACAGGAGGAGAATAGCTGGCTTAAATGAGATCACCAGTCCTAGCTTTTAAAGAAATCTCCACATTATGACAATGGCCATGCTCCTAAAATTGTTATACAGATTCAATGCAATCTCGTTTGAAATAACATTAGCGTAGCTCCCAGAGCTAAGGAAAAAATTTCCTCCAATTCATATGGAGCCAGAAGAGACCCATAATATCAGAAGAAATTCTGGTGAACAAAGAAAAGGCGGGAAGTATCACAGTCTCTAACCTGAAATTAACCTGTAAAGCTACTGTGATAAAATTAACATAGTACTGGAATAGAGAGATTGAAGATCAGTGGAACAGATCACAAGATGGAGACACAACTGCAAACACACCCAGCCATCTTATTTTTAATAAAGTTCCAAACATGCTCACTGGAAGAAACAGTGCAGGAAAAACTGGCTTTCCACATGTCAAAAGCTAAAATTAGACCTATGCCTGTCACCATGCACAAAATTATAGGCAAAATCCATCAAAGATTTAAATATTAAAACAGAAACACTGAATCTTCTTGGAAGAAAATGTAGGTAGGAATCTTAAAGACATGGGGAGGTAGGGAATTCATGAACAACAACAAAAAACTGCATAGGAATTACTTCAGAAAATCAACAACAGAGATCTCATTTTTTTGGAAAGTTTCTGCATTTCAAAGCAAAGAACACAGTAAAAAGAAACTCACAAACTGGGAAAATATTATAGCCAACTGTCCCTCTTACAAAGACCTTCTATCTAGAATATATAAAGAATTTTTAAAAACTAAGCCTCCCACATTCAAAGACCCAATCTAAAATTAGGCATTTAGGAAGCTATCGTGAAGAATGTGGTTTCCATAATTTCTGTCTCAGTGAGTTTGTTGTTTTTGTACAGGAAACCTATTGAATTTTTGAGTGTTGATTTTGTATCCAACTATACTACTGAACTTTGTTATTGACTCTAGAAGTCTTTTCATGAAGATTTTTGTGTCTTCTGTTTTGAGTGTCATATCATCTGCAAACAACGATAGTTTTACTTCTTTTTCTATCATTATTTGTCAAGGTTGGAATAAACCAATTCCTGCGTTGCTGAATGAGTAGTTTCTTCCCATGGCCTGGAGGCTAGAGAGCCAGCCAGGCATAATGTGTTCTAGGCCTACCTGTACAGCTTGTAGGTCTTTGAGGTGTTCCCCTTGCACTGGCCGCCTCTCTGTTTGCTCCTGCAGTCTGTAGTTACTGTTGAAGTCAAGTTCCGTCCTTGCTCCCATTGGTAGATTGTAACACGATCATTCCTCTTTTCTCTGCTCGTGAGCTGCAAGGCGCAGTTGCAAGTAGATTATTGGGCTTAATATTGACAGCTAGATTGTCTGGTTGCTTCATTTTTTTTTTATCAGCAGAATAGATTTATTGGGAGAAAGAAAACTCCTGTCTGAGACAGGGACAGGAAGGGGGCCCAAGTGGGTTGTCACCTCTGGTTGCTTCTTTTTGTCTCCAGGTGCCAGAGCAGGTCAATTGTTTAGTATTTGCTTCTGCTGCCCTGTTCTGGGCTCTCCTTAAAGTGAGACAGTCCTGCCTTTAGCACACATCTACTCGTTCTCACAACAAAGGAGAACGCCACGCCTCTGTCACAGATCTATTTCTCGTATGGTGGCAGACACCAATCATCTGGCAGGAATCTGCTCTCTTACGAGAGTTGTACATCTACACCCTGTGCTCTGTATACCTACTAGGAGGACAACAGTATGCATTGTATCAATTATTGGGAATGTACTACTAACATGTTTTGAAATGCCACATTATTTCCTATTAAAAGTAATAAAGAATTCAAATGATATATGGATTTTTTAATGGTTGTCTTTTCCTCCAACTTTATAATTATATTCTTTCAGTAAAATGCAAGACTTTTCAAATAGGCTTTTTGCTTCTGTTTTTCACTGTAAACCTGGTAAAAGCAACAAAAATTGTACATCACACAGCTTGAACAATTAGTTGCCTTGATATTTCCTCTATCAAATTATTTCTTCTAGTGTTCTCAATTTCAGTCTCCCACAAATTCTCAGTACATATGTAAAACATAGATAAAATTTTCTGCCACAGTATAACACACATCTCTTGAATCCAAGTGCCAATGGAGGCCTTATTCTCAAATGAAGGCATCATAATTTAGTCCTTACTATCTGCAATTCTATGCATATTCTGATCTGCTGAGCTCTGAACAGAAACTCCCATCAAGCTCAGTTTCCAGCATTCTAAGACTTCTCTCACTGACATCTCCAAAACTTTCCACACTTCCCCCATAAACTATTTCCAAATAATTCTAAACCACATAGTCAAGTGTAGTCAGAACAAGAATTCCACTCCTCATACAAAAATCTATCACTTTCCCATGAGTGGGAAAAATGTTTGATACCTCCAGCTTAAGGAGGAGAGATTTCTTTTTTTTTTTTTTTCTTTTTTTTTTTTTTTGGTGGGACCAGGGTTCGAACTCACGACCTTGCACTTGCCCAGCAGGCACTTGTGCCTCGGAGCTATCTCCCCAGCCCCTGGAGGAGAGATTTCTTTTTGTTCACTCTGACCATCAACGATTGACTGGAAGTAAAGTAGAAATGGTGTAGCAGGCAAAGATAGTTGTCACCACAAATGAATAGCCAAGGACAAGCCAGGAAGAATATATACTCTTTCAGACCATGCCTACTTTCAATCACCTCTTCTAACCATCCTTATCTCCTGCTGAAAGCAAGTTTAGCTTTGAATTCACCATTGAATTAATCCGTTGGAAAGCACACTGGCACTGTTATCTAATCATCTTTCAAAGCCTCAAGTTTGGACATATGAGATCTTCGAAGATATTTAAGATTCTAACCATAACAGACCTATGTTCCCTGTCCACTTTGCACTGTTTAAACATCTTATCTACAAACATGGCCACACTTTGATGCACTAGGAACTACAGTTTTAAAATATAAGTTTCATGGGGAAGCCCATGTACCAATCCATGTGACTAAAACTGTATGTTTGCTGATTGAGTGAACAGTATGCAAAAATGTAGACAATGACATTTATATCTCAAAAGCAATATTAATAAAACCACTCAAACATTTGTAATATAATAGCATATTGAAACACCTCAGAATATTAACAATGATAGTATGATTATGGATGATTATAGATGGCATTGCTTTACTTTTACTTTTCTTATTTACCAAAATTTGCACACTAAAGTTATACTTTCTTTCCCACAAAATAATCCCTTCTTACTGAAGAAAATTTGAGAAACATTTAAAAATTAAAAAGATGACTGAAATCAGTAATTCTATCTTTCGTACTTAGCTTGCCATATTTCAAGGATTTAATGACCATTAAAGCTTATTTCACATTGCTCCACTTTGCTGTGCACCCATACATAACTGTTCTATTTAGTTTTATAAAAATGAAGTTGCATATATTTACTGTTTTACAATATGCTATAACTTTATGTTGTAGTACTTTTCCCCATGATTTCTTACATATGAGTATTTCTCTGGTAAATAACATGAATTTGCAACACTCTGTGCAACTTCCTACAGTTAAAAAAGATGGACTTTCTCAGGTATCTTAGAAATCTACCTTGTGTGAGATGTCAAAATAGTGACTCAGCATACACATTAGGGGATCAGAAAGTCAACACAGATGACCCAAGATTAAATGTAATCTCTCAGACACTCAGGACTCCAGCAGGTGTTCCACACAGGACTGATTAATTTAAATACAGCATGTAGTTGGGCCTGGTGGTACATACCTGTAACCTCAGCAATTGGGAGGCTGAGGCAGGAGGATCAGTGCGAGTTTGAGACCAGCCTGAGCTACAAAAGTGAGCTCAAAGCCAGCCTGAACTGCATAGCAAGACCCTGTCTAAAAAGCACAATAAATAAATAAATAAATAAATAAATAAATAAATAAATAAATAATGCAGATGCAGCATGTTTAACCCTAGTTCATGAGAATTCTCCTAGTGAATAATTTTGATGATACCCTGGGCTCAGAAACAAACAAACAAAAAAAAAAAAAAACAGCAATGCAGGATGGAGAAAAATATCATTAGTGTCCCATATGGTATATTTTATCATTCTTACAGAGGACAGGTGGAGTCCTGTTTAATAAATTGAGAGATATTTAATTACTTCAACTTGTTCAGAATTGTAAGGCTAAAAGTGCTGGCTGACGTCTAAGCAGAGGTACTTTCTTCTGAGAACCCAGAAATGATCAGTAGTTATCTGATTCTCTACAGCTATTATAAAAGATAAGAAAACTTACACTGAGTATATGCATGGGTGGAAAAGGGGCAAAGCCATATGTGAACTTCTGCAGTGATCCTGAAAATATTGGAATCATGAAGAATACAGCTGAAAGTTCTATAAATTATCATGACATGTTTCCATCTGGATAAGAAGGGTTCTAATCGCAACTGTTCAAGTCATTTTGAAGATTTTTTTGAACCTTTCTCTACTTCATGTTCTTACATTTTCATTGTAACCAGTAGGAATCAATAGCAAGATAGCGTGTTCAATTGTAAGCAATTAAATAAGGACACATATGGACCTTCAGCATCACATCATTCACACGCACTTACACTGAGGAAAGTCCCTGGCTCAGAATCACATAAATGTTTCATTCATGATATGATTTTTTCTAGGAAAAAATATAATGTCCGATAAATGCTCTTCGTTGTTTAATTTGTCATTTAATGGTGTGCCAAATATCTTCTTTATATGACCTTTAGACTTCTCTAAGAAACCCTAATAACTAATAGATATATCATATCTCTTCCAAGAAACAGTATTAAAAATTGATCAAGAAACTGTTTAGAAGCCATATGATATTACATTAGGAACAAGAAGTAGGTACTCTTTGGTTTAATCTCCTACTTGTCTAAAGGAGAAAGCTAAATCACAAAAAGAAACAATTTTCCCATGGTGACAGGATTTTTATAGATAACCCAGACATCAGCACCATCCTCGCGGGAGCCCTGACAAATCTTGTCTCCAGTACCACATACTTCACGCTATTTTCCCGCTGTAAGGTTTTTTTTTTTTTTTTTTTTTTTTTTGTCATTTTAAATTTCATAAATTGCTAAATTGTTTAAACTTCTTGACACCTAATCAAATCTTTCATTTTGTTACCTAGGAATAAATACAAAATCGAACAAAACTTCACAACATAATATAATACTAGAAAAATAAGGAGAATATAGGCCCCAAATAAAAAGTGAACTTTGTAGATCTCATACATTTTCTTTCTTTCTTTCTTTCTTTCTTTCTTTCTTTCTTTCTTTCTTTCTTTCTTTCTTCCTTCATTCCTTTCTTTCTTTCTTCCTTCCTTTCTTCTTCTTCTTATTCTTCTTTCTTTCTTTTGTCTTATTCAGACAGAGTCTTGCGATGCAGTTCTGGCAGGAATTGAGCTCACTTTTGTAGCCTAGGATGGTCTTGAACTCACACTGATCCTCCTGCCTCAGCCTCCCAAGTGCTGGGATTACAGGCATGCACCACCACCCACAGCTCATATATTTTCAAATAGAGGAAAAATAAAAACAAAAATTAATGGATTACTTTCCCAACCAGAACCCAGACTGTGCTGGAGGTAAGGTAGGAATTCCCGGCCTGTGAACCTGCACCACCAGAACATCTTCTCTGCACAGAACCAAGACACAGCATCTGCTATGGAACCCTGCAGCAAAATTCTCTGCAGAAAGGCTGGAGGTGAGATCCTACCAGCTAGTACAGGAGCTGAACATCTTGTCAGAGGAGCGCAGAGGACTCACTGGTGCAAGCCACAGCAGGAAGAAGATGAGCACAGTATCCAGACCCAGCCAGGTACACATGGACAAGATCAAACTTGGAAGATATGGACCCGAATTTCAGTAGGCGCTAACAGCATAACTTCATCAAACTCCTACATCAAAGGTCAGAGGATAGTGCTATACAAAATGAAAAAGAGAAGTAGCAAGATACAATCTCAGGCCCCAAGTCCACACAGATAAATGTAGGACATATTAGCATAGAAGAAAATGTGAAACATACAGCTGAAATATGAATTAATAGCATCTGAAGTAAAAACAAAAAATGTAGACACACATAGAGGAACCCAGATCTACTGTACTATTCTATATTCTACCTTTTATACTTATAATATATTTGAAAATTTCATGTCACCTTTCTAAAATAATGCTGGAAATGTTTTATAATATATTCCCCCTGGATGAAACCATAAAAATATCACCAATTGCACAATTTTGTAGAATATTTAGAAGCTCAGTTTTTCAAGCTAAAATCATGTCATTGTCGTTTATATTCGTGAAGTACAGCTATCTAACTTGTATTCCAATAACTTTCTCTCTCTCACAGAACCAAAAAAGTACTAATTAAGTTTCTACAAGATTTAGGTTGAGTATTATTGTGGATACAATGAATAAAGACAATGTAATGATTCATACATAGCTCTTGTTTAATCAATCACTCTTGTCTTTAAAAATGATGAGATTATTTGAGTACCTCTTTAATAATGATAAAAACTTATCCAAATCAAGGATGAAAAATGAACGCTTTGTTTAGGAAATGATAATAGTTGCACAAATGAGCGCTATTTGATGAGTGAAGAGGTTGCAGAAGGCCTTATTCTCTTAACAGATCATCTTGGAGGGTATCATGCTCATCAGTAATCACTACATCAACTCATAAAACAATAAGTGATTTGAAAGAGATGCTCACATTGTGTTCTAGTGTCATCTGGATGTGACATGGCTTTGCTAGAAACAGTTCTTTATGCCCTCCAGTGTTTGTCAAGTGGAATATAATTTTCCCTGTCTCTACTGATAAATGCAGTAGAGATTTGGGGTAACAACACCGTCCGGTGTCAGCAGTGATTTCCTTGTTTAAATGTAGAAACATGGAACATTTAGAAATTAGTTCAAATGAAAAACTTCGTTGAAACTTTTAAGAAAGACATTGACAGATGTCTTTTTCGTACAGGTATGAATGTTTCAGTGTATGTTTGGCACTTACAATTGGCCCTTCATCTCTACATGTGGATTGAGAATTCGACTTTATTATTTAAGAGCCAGTTCCATGCGATAGAAATCACCAGACCTAGTTTAAGAAGATGACCATTTCCATGAAAGCTTACCAAGCATCAGGAAATGCAGAAAATCTTTAGAAATTAGAGGTGTGGACTCCAAGATAGACTTTGACGAAAGCTGCTTAGTATTTATAATCTTAATTCATCTGTTGTGGTAGTGAAAATATTTGTCACCAGTGTGGAAGAAATGCTAAGTCAGTGCACTGCCTAGCACAGATGCAGGCTGTGCCTCCTAGAAGCAATGAAATCAACCCCTTCCACTGCAGGTAATCAGGACTCAGAGGGAAAAACGATGCCTAATATGGCAGCCTTGTCTACTCCTTGTCCAGCTCCACAGCTAGGTCTCACAGTAGTTCCAGAATTTAGCCAAATTTAAATATCTCCTCATTCGTCACTAGGAATGCTAAAGATAGTCTGGAGTTCTACATTTTCTAACATATGGAAAATATTCTAGAAGAAAGTACAGTTGATCAAAGGAGTCTATGGCAAGAATCACGGTATCATATCAGAAAAAATAAATGCAGAGAAGCTAAATGATCAACCTTTAGAAATTTATACTACTGAATATTATCATTAGCTCTTTCTAAACACATCAGTTAGTCAATCTATTACTTTGTTGGGCTTAAGACAATTTGACTTGTGGTTTTCTTTCACTTTCCAGATAGGAACTTCAAGGTTCCTTTCAAGTGTAATGCTCTATGACTCCCATGTCACTTTTGTAGTTTACTAGCAATAATTCAATAGGTAGGAAAAGCAGCTTTCAACAAGAATGGCCTTGATCAACATGCCAAAGAACATTGTCTTCTTTCCTTCCATTTTACCATCATCTCTTGACATTCTTGTCTTTCCAACCCTAGAGAGATTGAGGTCCCACATCAGCCATAGGACATTCTGTGTGGCAAATTAAGACAACATTTAAGCATGCTTAAGGCACTGACAAGAAAATTATCTGCCTATGTATCAGGTAGAGGTTTGAGAGGGTCCAACAGTGAGTGAGAGGATAGTGATAAGAGTTTTGGGTTAAAGATCAGTACCTAGTGAAAGGTGGTTGTAGGATATAAAATCTGCTTTTTTAATTTATTTTGTATTACACATAAAATGAACTATCTTTAGTTAATTTTGTATCTTTTACTCTTTGAATGTATCCCCAAGCTATATAACTCTCATTTCTCTTAAGTTAAGAGAATACACAGAAAAAAGAATTGGAGTTGTTGAAAAAGAACTATAAAAAGGCAGTTTCCTCAACCAGAAAAGGGATAGCACTGTTGTGGAAAGCTTTTTGTGGGCCTCCTCTTCAAGCTTCCTATTTCCATCGTGGATGAATCTTTCTTCAGGGAATAGAAAGCTACACATTTTCTTAAATTTCTGGTTATGTGCTCTTCAAGCACACTGGATTTTCCTTGGTTGGCATTTAGTGCAATTTCATATAATCATTTGTGTAATTATGTATTGCATTAACATCCATGTGTCATAATCATCAAGTTCAGTATGGCCAAAGATGCTCTATACACTGTTAACTTCTCTATCTCCAGAATTACTAACACAGAGCCTCACAAATAAAAAGTCGCATAATAAAAACATTTTAATATAGTTAAATGTAATGAAACTATCCTTTGGAGGCAATTACTTTTGATATCTTTTTTTCCCTATGACTAACTTCTAAACAAACATTTTCCCCATCCTTAATTCAAAGCTTATGAAGGAACATTTTTCTCCTCCAAATAACTGGAAGCTCAAAGACGAAAAGCTTATGGGAAGTGCTATGTTCACTATATTGTTCATGGTGCATAAGTGCTATCTATGAGCATTTGCTACTTGCCTGTTACTAGAAGACTGATTTTAAATATGTGATTTAAATTATCTTTTACCACTATATTCCAAGATATCTATCACAGTCCTACCCAGTGAGAGAGCTACGGCCCTGAGAGTTTAAATAACTTGTTAGGAACTTACAGAACTGGAATATGAACTGAAATCATTTGAATTTCAAAGCTGGAGTTAGTTCCAGGTTGGCTGAGCTTATATTTTTTAAAAAATGGCTTATGTTTTAGATTCTTATCCTACTGTTTTAAAATCACATAGAGGCTTGATAAGTTCCATTTCATCTCTGCCCTAACAGTTTTCAAATGTGATTTCTAGCAATGCAATAACTGTCCCCAAATCCTATTACAACCAAACAATTTGGACAAACTAAAAAGTTGTTCCAATGGGATTTTATGTCACCTTGCCTACTGAAAAACTCTCCGTGGAAGACAAGACTGAAGATATAAACTAGTTATGTTTTTCACACCTCAGTTTCTGGGAGAGATGTTTATTTTAACTGTAAATCTTTAAACTCTCCTTTGCAAAGTCACAGCAAATACTTGGGCTTGTTTTGTCTTCCGAGCTAAATGGTGGCCGACACCTTCAAGTTGTGATGCCTCTTGAGGATCTGAGCCCTTTGTTATACAACATAGTAAGTACTGAAAATTTTTTATGTTTAATTTTCCAGTGATGATGGCAGTCAAGACAACTCAGACAAAATATGACTTTGAATTACTAGGTGGTTCCGCAGCAGGTGGAAATATATTTTGATGCAAACATGTTTTTTAAAAAGCAAGATGTAACAACCCTATTTTTAAAAATGCCTGGTGAGATGGCAGAATAGAATAATAACTTTTAGGGCATTATAATTAAAAACAGTCAAGAAACTTTATCTTTCTAGCATAAAACTTTGCTGGTTTCCAACTTCTGAGGCGCACAGAGTTTAATTCCCAGAACTCTGCCACTAACAAATTTGATGCTTCTCTCAATTGTAACAGAGCACATTAACAGCGCATTTGCACACAGCTTCTAAGGATCTGGAGGAGTCAAGAGGTTTATGTCAGCATTGTGAGGATTGCAGTTGTTTTGAATGTAGTAATAAAATTGAAAATGCTTAGTGAAAGCCTTAGAAAGCCTGAAAAAAAAAATCCTACTCAAATATTTCACCCACTGTACAGTTGCAAAATTTATACCTCTTGGAAGATATGGATGGAAAAGCATCTATAATTTTATGTACTCTGGTCTCAGGTTTGTAGATTTGTATAGATCCATAGAACCACACACAAGGACCATCAGTGGCATCCAGGAGGAGACTCTTGATCAGACGGAGGCTCGGTTCCTCAGTTGTGAGAGTGCTGGGGCTTCGGACCTGGCAAGATATTCTCAGATCATGGAGATGCCGTCGTCATCAGTGCGTTACTGCTTTCCTCCTTTGTGAGTTCTCCTCCTCCTGGTGCACATGAAGATGTGATTGTTGTACAGCAAGTCTTGCCTCTGCTGCCTGGACCCACTTATAATTTCCTATTTTGTCCCCATGCTGTGAACTAACACGTGACCCTGATTAGACATGACTATGTCAGCTTGGGCTAATCCACCAAGAAGTACATCACCCTCCTGAATCAAGAGACATGAAGCTTTTGGAGGACTGTGTAGATCTCAACTATAATAGGTAACTTGGCCTATAGAAGCTATTTATTCTCTATTAAATCTAATGACCCATATTAGAAAATAGCATTGTGATGCATGCAGGGGCAGTTTATCTCTTCCAGTTTGCCTCAGGCAACCAGCTTCCTAGATCTGACATATTTAAATGCATCATTACCTGGAGAGACATCAGTGTCTTATGAAAATCCCATCAACATTATTTAAAACTCAAATACATGAAAATCCCAAGCAAAACTGATATAAATAACAAAGGAGAATTATACCACTGAAAGACACAGATCAACTCTTTTAAGCAAATTCTTTTGTGGACATTAAAATGTTTTATGGTTTTGCATTTTCACCAACACTTCTCTTCAGAAGTTTCTCTTTTCTTGGACTTTTATAGTTCAAGATCTTGTCGTGTCTCACACCTCACTGACTGCTTCAACATGGCCCCCTCCTTGTCCTTTAGCTATTTAAGTGTTAGTGGGCCTTGTGTTCATTTCATAACACATTTCCTTTAATTACCTCATTTGAAGACAGATACTCGATTAACATTTTTATTCAGATGCATTAAATTTATATTTCAAACCCCAACCTTTCTTTAAAATGTGTTACTTACATAACCAATCTTCTACTCAAAGTATTTGACTGAATTACAGACATTACAGTCTTAAAGTTTGACTTTCTCTACCAACTTAAGTTGAAGAGGAAACATTTATTTTGTTCTTTTAACTAATTGTTCGAATTCTCACGTTTCCATGTGCAGATATATACTTTCCAAAAAAAAATTAAAAAAATAAATACTCAGGGTGGAATCACCCAGCCCAACTAATTCCCATCCTTATCCTCAAATACCCTATTTCCAAGCAGAGCGGTAGCGCCCTTCGGTCCCACACACACTGCCCTTCATTGTGATCTCATGGACCTCTTCTCTACACCGTCCTCACTCCTTCCTCTGCACAGATCTTCTCTGCTACTGCATGTCTCTACTCATTTAGACATCCACAAAATTCCAAACCTCCAGTTGCCAGTGATCAGATTCATTCTGTACACCCCCAAATCAAGACCTAACCCAAGCGTAATTTTTCAGAATGCTTGTAATGTCAACCTTATGCCAAAAATAAGCTCTTTTTAAGACCATCAGCAAGACACACACTTAGCACATTTGTTGCAACACATGACAGACATATTGAATTATAAAATAATGGTATTAATATATAATTAAATATTATCATGGATATTGCACTTAAACGATAATATAAATTATAATTAGTTAACTAATTATAATTTATATTATCGTTGGTGCCTTTGGAGAAGAGGTAAATGCCTCTGTAAATAGACTGCTAAGTAACCAGTTGGAATTCAGAGTCAACGCATGAATAGCATGCACACTTGATAAAGGATGATGGGATTGTATCTAATATAAATCTCCACAACTGAATATATTATGTGTTGTATTCATGCACTATGAGCAGGCTACATCGACAAGAATTGCTCAGTTAAGCAGAGCTCTACAGCCTGGCCAGATAGCTCAGCAGATTAAAGCACCCGTTTAGGCAGAGACAGTCACCAGGGTTCAATTCCCTAGCGTGCCGTGCCATCCCCACCCCTTGGGGGCCCTGAGACCACGACTGAGACTGGTTGTGATGGCATGCATCTATAATCCCAGCACTTGGGAGGCTTAAAACATGAGGATCACTACAAATCTAATCTGTGTAGTGAGACCCTGGGTACCGTGTACTAAATACATTTTAAAAAGGAAGAGGAAAAGGAGGTTGAGGACAAGGACAAGGAGGAGGAGGGCAAAGGGAACGAGGAGGAGGACAAGGAGGACGAGGAGGAGGAGGATGAAGAGGACGATGAGGAAGAGGAGGAGGACAAAGAGGACGAGGACGAAGAGGACGAGGAGGAGGAGGAGGAGGAGGAGGATGAAGAGGATGATGAGGAGGACGAAAAGGAGGAGGAGGAGGATGACGAAGAGGACGAGGACGAAGAGGAGGAGGACAAAGAGAACGAGGAGGAGGACGAGGAGGAGGAGGACGATGAGGAGGACGAAGAGGAGGAGGACAAAGAGAACGAGGAGGAGGAGGAGGACGAGGAGGACGAGGATATGATGATGATGATCTGTACTGCTAGCAAAAGAGATTGGCACCAGATGAATTCAGTTGTAAGAAATTCATGTTGAAATCCTAGGTTTGGAGTTATAATGTTGCAGAACACGATGACTTGAGCATATTTGAATAAATGCTGACTGTTGCACATTAATGAATATATATTGTTCCACATTAAAACTTTATGACATTCCCTGGAAATAAGTTCTGTTGAGTCTTGGAGCAAAAATTAATATAAAACCCGGTCTTATTTGGAAAGTAATAAGATATTTACACACTTAGAAATCATTTTCCGAACTAGCAGGGTATGCCAAAACTGTCCCTTCTTCAAGTGCTCAGGACATACTGTGAACCCAGAAAGGACAATCAGCTACCTGACCACCATCCCATCTCTCCTACTGGGGGTTTATGATCTGTAATTCCCTGTGACCTTTTGGTGTCAATGCTGCTAATGGATTTTCTGAAATTAAAAGCACAGGGAATCTGATCCTGACCTCTCTGGCGCTCTGCTTAGAGTTGCAAAGTGCTTTGTCCATTCCCCAGTACAGTTGGTGATGATTCTTAGTACAGGTTGTGGCCTCTAGTGAGGTGCTCCCCTGTTACGGTTTATGTCTAGTTGTCCCCCCAAAGCCTCATGCAGCCATGGGGCGGGGACTTCTATAGACTGAGACTTGATCCATGATCCACTGGGATTATGTGATTTAATACTGATCTAGAGTTTGAGTCTTGATCCATGGTCCCTGGGATTATGTGTTTTAAGTACTTTTGGGATTATGGGTATAGCCTAAGCAGATAGGCTAAGGCAGAGAGCCTGATGTAATTTAAAGAGAGACAGAGAGACAGAAAAGCACTGTTGCTCTGCTGCCCTGTTTGTTTGGCTGCCTCTTTCCCCATTGTTGCTGTTCCGCTGCCATGAACTGCTGCCCTCTGCCATGCGCCACTCAGCCTTGGAGTCAGCTGAATATGGACTGAAACCTCCACAAACTGTGAGCTAAATAAACCTTTCCTTCCTTCATTTTGAGTGTCGGGTATTTGTCCCAGCAACAAGAGAAGAATAACTAAGACATCCCCCAAAGCTTATATTTCCCCCAAAGTTTCATGTGCTCAAAGATGGAGCTTCTGAAAGGGATCGAATTACAGGGGTATCCGAGCTGACTTGCTGTTCATTAGGAGGTGGGGTCTGGTTGGAAGCAGAGGTGCTGCTTGGGGGCATTAACCCTTCCTGACTCCTCTTCAACTCTCTGCTTCCTGGACGCCACACCGTGAGCAGCCCTCTTCTACCCTGCCCTGCTGCCATGCATCCTGCCTTGGACCCAGGCGACGACGGATTACAAGGAACCTCCCTTCCTTTAAGTTGCAGGTGCCCAGTATTTCGTCTCAGTGACAAGCAAAGTGCATAGGACAGTACACGTGACAACGAAGAAAGCATAGTCTCCACTCCTGAGCAGCAACAAGAAGAAAAATCACTTCCTCTCTCAACCCATATCAAACTCTCTCGCCAACAAATCAAATCCATGGTCTAGGAGTCCTGATAAATCACCTTGTGCAGCTGAACTTGCAGGCTTTCCTCCCAAGTCCCGCCACACTACTTTACACCTCACCTTGGAAAGGGTTTACATCTGCCGTCCCAGTTTCAAATGCGGGGTGTATTCCAGACTGCTCTTATGCATGTCTAGTTCCGCTTCATTATTTTGAATTCAAACCTTCTCATCTACTGCCAATGACCAATGATTATCTCTTGTGGGACTAATAATATAACTGATCATCCTTCTCCATCACCCGTAGTTTATAAAGTGACTATTTCATATAAGGTGGCTATATTTCCTTGATTAATATTGATCAGGAGCTGAGCATGATGGAACACTCCTATAATCCCAGTACTTGGGAGGCTGAGACAGGAGAATCAGCCTGGGCTACAAAAGTGAGTTCCAGGCTAGCCTGAAATGGGTAGCGAGACTCTGTCTCAAAAAGATCCCCCCAAAAAATAATAATAAATAAATAAAATAGATCAGAACTTACCTACAATTCAAAATGAACAAGCTTCTAAGGATTTTTTCATGGTTCAAACTAAAACATCTCCCAGAAGTCTCAGATTTTTAAAGGAGGGGCTTGTGGAAAGTAACTGAGTCATGACTAATCTACCAATGAGTCAATCGATCAGTGTGCAAATGGAAAGTGGAACGTTCTCCGCGAACCTGGGCCACTGGTGCACTGACCTGCAAGACTGGATTCTTGCCTACAGTTCCTCCCTTATCTCTGCTTCCTAGAAGCTTCCCTCTTCCGTGCTCTTCTGCCCTGGTGCCATGTAACCATGGAATGAATCTTTTGAAAATTGTGAAGGAAAATAAATCCTGCTCTAGATTATTACAACCTGGTGTTTTGTCCCAGGATGGGAAAAGGTGACTGATGCTGTTTTCACACTCCATGCTCTGGACCACAACCAGCACTATGGTCTCTTCTCTGGCTAACTTCCCACACTGCCTCATCATCTACACTGTGCTCTTCCAATGTTAGAATCTTTTCACATGCTTTTCTTTGGCTTTCCTTTTCAGTCACACTGCCTGTCAACTCAGTTCAAGTCCTTCTACTTGGAAGTAATTCCTTCTTCTTCTGTGTGCCTTTATGCTACACTCCAGGTTGGAGAATCATTAATTACATCATAACGCGAATGCTCACCTATTGCTCTATCCCTCTTCAGAGACTGTCATATCCTTACAGAAAAGCCTGCCTTGCCTTCGTAGTCACATCGGAGGGTACAGCCCTTGTCACCTGATAGTTCCTTCATAATGTGAGAGTGACTAATATGTGGAGAAAGTCCAGAAGGAGTGCAAAGCGCACCTTCAGGATTCAGCATCTCTTTACACTGCTTTACTAAACTGTACTTTCAGTTTGCAATTACACTATAATAGCAGTTTTCCCAAAGAAAACAAAAATGGAGATTTTCCATTTAGTTGCATTTGTTGGTCTGATGTATCTAGTATAACTTTCCAGTGAAATTTACCCAGGTATTTGTGAAATTCTTCTCTTTGTACTTTTTATTTGTAGACTGTACCAGTAAAGTTTTACTCAAATAAAGCCACCCCTCAGAAGATATAGCTCAAGCGAGGTCCATAAAGAGATGCCTATGGTTCTGAAGAACTGCATGAGTTTTCTAATTTGTACAGAGATCCTGTGTAGAGAAGCATATTAAAGTCCCAGGACACTAGTGGACAGGGCATAAAGCTAGACCAGGCCAAGTTTATTAATATGGACACACTACCCAAAAATTCTGTATTAATATTACTCAAGGAGTTAAAAATGCAAATCTTGATCAAAAGATACCCTGGCATGAGCAATTGAAAGCATCTGACCTGCTTTGGTTTAAAATGTAACAGTAGTGCTTCAGAGGCTTAGAGAGATTGGAATATTAGGGTGGATTTGTCATTTAAGATACACTTCTCCTGATGTGAGGGTCTAGACGACATATTTTTCACTTGCACCTTGAAAAATCAATTTTTGATGGATGATTCCCACATCTTTAAAGAGCTCCATGATCACTTTTCTTACAAGCTAAGATTTACAGCCACTCAGTGGGCAAGGTCAATGCGTTGGATTTAATTGGATCCTGGAGCGGCAGAGGCTAGGAGACAGCACTCAACTGCCACAGGCAGGGTGGGTGTAGCTCCTGCAGTCCCAGAAAAACCCAAGTCTTGGTTGTGATGCCCTGACATGCTCAGACCTCAGGATTGCTTGGTTCATCCTGGGATTCCTTCATGAGAAATAGATGGGAAGCGTATTAAACTCTTGCTGAGCTGTATAAGCAGAAAAGTTTCAGGCCAAGGAAGCCAGAGTCTAGTTTCAACTGTGAGAACATACTTGGGATCCCGTCATCAGTCCCCAGACCTCGGCCTTTCACACAGCAGGACACCTTGAATGAAGGGAAAGCTTGGTCTTCTGGAGGGCAGATCACGGCACATGAGTGAAAATGCCTATCGTTAATCTTTCTCTTCCGCAAGCCTTCCCCTAAAGGACTGACAGCCTTTGCCAAAATGACTGCATCTGAGGAAGAAAGGGACCGCTGGTCATAGGCACTGACCTATACTAAGAAACCCAAAATGTCACTGTCGTCCAAATGTCAAAGTAGCTCAAGTGAAATATGGATAAAGTTTTAGCTCAGGCTCATCTTACAGTAGTGCTAGAAGGGCCCTGAGTTTTGTGTGTTTACTCCCCAAATGCAGGGATCCGCGCGTAGCAGTTGGCACAGCTCCCACTTTGCTGTTCTAACTAACAGAGTAAAGATGATTCTGATGGCAAGTGTCCAGTGGGAATTACGGGAGCTTACTCTACACAGAGAAGTAATTTTGAAGCCATAGAAGGATTTAAGAGATTAGTGCTACCATGAGGGATCTGGGAGCCAGTTAGCTGTCCCTTTTAGCCTGGACAGAAGACTGATGAATTTTGAAGAACAACAGTGGATTATCATAAATTTAACCAAGTGGTGAGTCCAATGGTCGCTGTTGCCTGAGGTATTGGAGATCCCTAAGACAGTAACACTGCAGCACTACATGCAGTTTGCCAATTTATTCTGACCACAGTGCCATGGGATAGATAATACTGAAATCCTCACATGACACATGTGGGCACAGAGGCTTGCAAAATTGAAGCAACAAGTCTCAGCTTGTAAAGCAATAAGGGAACAAGTCAGATTGGACCTGAGCTCTGTTCTATGTCAAGATTTATGATCTTAACCCCAACTGAAAGCCATCTCTCTTCTTGACCCCAAGTAAAATGTATAACATACTGACACATTTTCTCTTAGAAAATTGGTACAGTTTTATCATGTACAGTATGATTATACAGAGATCAAATGTTATGGCTTTCTACTAGACTACACCTTATGTTATTTTCATTGTAAGAAATTTAGCATGTGGTCACCACATATTACTATAGGCCGAAAAGGTGAACATTGCAGTCATCAGGGTATAGATGTGACAACGTTACAATACCTAGTAACTACTGTTTTCTCCCTAACAGGAGTTAAAATCTACTTCTCCAATTTAAAACAAGGCCTTCTTGACATCCGCACTGACTGACAGGTTTCTAAGCCCATTATTATGTTTTAGTGGTAAAATAATGTCAGGTGCGACTGCTTACAACAGGGCAATTTCAGCCAGGTGCTGTCATTCACTTACATAATTGTCCAAATTAAAGATATCAGATTTGAATGGATGAACAACATACATCCTCATCCCCAGAAACCCAGATTGGAAAGAGCCAATTACGATTACCTTCTCTGAGGCCCTAGCAAGCATTTGCTCAAGAGGATTTAAATTTTCACGAAGGATCAAAAAGAGAAAAAGAAAACGGCACACACACACACACACACACACACACACACACACACACACACACACAATCTTTTCTGCTCTCAGGCAGAAATTCAAAAGGAGAGAAAATCCCCTTATGTTGATCTGTGGATGCCTCTTGATTTTATAAAATGGACCTAAGGGTCTCTTCTGTTTTGGGTAGATTTTTTTTATTATTATTCCCTGGAAAGCAGAGGAAATTAGATAAGCAAAGCATGAAACTCACTTCACCCTATGCATGAGCGAGAATTAAGTGAAGACTGCAATTAGCCGGCCCCAGTTCCATGCACGCCAGCGCTTTCCCCATTCAATCCCTGTCCACCCTCTGTAGTTTAAGCAGCTCCGTACTGTGGGTCATCGCTTTTCCTTCAGCCTCAACTGCCTGTCCCTTTTGTACGCACTCAGCCTTTCTAGGCAAAATCAAATTTCACCTCCCTGCTAAGTTGTTCTGTGCTCATTTCTCTCTCCCAGGCAGAATCAATTACTCCTGGCTCTATGATTCTATGATGGAGTTATTCATGCTCTTTGGATATTTTTCAGGTTGTTTTCTAATTAGTAATTTACATTTCTGCGTCTCCCAGCGTTTCAATGCCTCATTTTTCTCAGTCAAAATCACCGTGAACTCACACCGGCATGGAAACTTCTGGAGGCTGTTTAGTTTTTGGTTTTGTTTCTGTTTTTTTGCCCTGGATTTCTCTTAGAAAGGAGCAATATCTTGGGCAGTGGTCAGCAGCAAAGACTGCACTGGGCTTCCTTCCCACCCACTGACATTTGCTATCTGGACTGGACCAAAACAACTTGGGCGATGCCACTTGTACCCAGGAGGTAGATACCAGGGACATTGCTAAACATCCTATCATGTGCAGGATAGCCTGGGCAGAAAAAATTATCTGACCTTAAATATCAGGAGTACCACACTGAGAAATCTGAGGAGGAACGAAGACTTCCTCGGGGTTGCTCCAAACATCACGTCTTCTGCTGCGTCCAGTCAGTCCTAGCCAAGATTCTTGTCTTGGTTACTTTTGTCTCATTGCTGGACAAAGTCGCTGTCACCCAAAACTAAGGTAGGAAAGGATATTTAGCTCACAGTTTATGGAGGTTTCAGTCCATAATCAGCTGGCTCCAAAGCAGAGTGGCACATGGCCGTGGGCGGCAGTTCATGGCGGCAGGGAACAGCAAAACAGCAAGAGCAGAACAGGAGTAGCAGTGCGGGAAGAGCAAGGGTCTTTCTCTCCCTCTTATTGCATCCAAGCCGTGCCCCAGGGCAGGTGAAGCCCTCACGCCCACAATCCCAGCCCTGGATCATGAATTCATCTCAGACTAGAAGCCCTCTCCATGACTATGTGAGGCCTTTATTTAAAGTTGTATTAATTTTAGTGAGAAAGAAAAAGAGTCAGCTTAAAAAAAAAAAAAAAAAAAAAAAGGTTATTAGGACAGTTGCAATAATTAATACATTGTATATTGTTGTCTTCACAGTAGTTATCCAGAGTACAAGATAGACATGGCATCTTGTCTCTAAATCCTATTAGTACAAATCTTTCTTCTAATTGAACTAAGAGAAAGTAGCTGTGTATACATTCCCATGGTCCATAATAGTAGTGCGTTATCAGCAGAACTGCCATGGGGATTGAAAGGGATATCTAGGCACACACTATGACAATTCCTTTATTAGACCAAACTCCTAAGATTAGTCAGAAAGCTTTCTGAGCTTTTGCTTGGGCAGTTTGAGTAGGACTCATGGAAACTAACCAAATCCTCAGAACGTGAATTCCCAGATTCCTTTCACTGGCTTACACCCTGGCCAGCCCTCGGCTTTCACCTCTTTAGTTCTTCATGGTATTCTTTTTTAAGAGACCACAATTTAGATTTAAAACAGAAAAAAGTGACAAGTGATACAGAATTTCGCTTAACAGTTGGGCAATATGAACTTCACCATGTTTGTTGCAATTCAGCGTTGTCTTCCAACCAGTTGCTCACCTTACCAGATGTATGCATGCAAAACTGGAAGAAGAAAAAAACAAAGAAACGTAAAAGAAATTAAGAAGAGAAAAGATATACACAATTGAAAAAGGGAAACAGAACAAATTCAGCATTCACCGGGTCTTTTTCTTTTTTCTTTATTACACACTTGCTACTTTTCCATCGCTCTCAGGGAGCCTCTTGCGATCTTCCTGAATTTGGATCTCAGAGAATATTTGTGGGCTTTTTCCTCCTCCTTAACACAAACTCCTTGGGAAGACTGGGTCATTTCCATTGCAAGCTTTTACATTTCTAAAGGAATTAATCAAGGGTTTTTTTTTTTTTTTTTGGTTGTTGTTGGTTTGTTTGTTTGTGCTTAGAACAGAATCTTCGAATGCTTTTGTACCTTTCCGTCACAAATAAGCAAAGAGGTCATTAAGTGCTGCTTCCCATAATGAAAAACTAAGCCCTCCTTGATACCCTCCTGTATTCACAGAAACAAGTACAGTATCTATTTTCTTAGTGTGTGCTTCATGAGATGCCCTGCTGTATGTTACAAGTTGGTGCCAGAAGAAACGATGAGAAGACCTGAGGCATAGAGCTTCTGAGGTCTCACTGAGAGGAATCTCTCTCTGGAAGGGAGCCCAGAGCCTCAGAAGCATCTCACTTTCACTGAGGGATAAAAGCAGGCTAAGGAATGTGCACGATTACTTGTGTGAGTACGAACAGTGCTTTCTATTGGCTCGAACATTTTTGCCTAACTCTAAGCTTACACAATGCCAGCCATGAACACCCCAAGCAAGGGCGGAGACAACAGACCCCGCGCCAACTGGAGAAGCTGCTCTCTGTGGCCTTAAATCCCAGCTAGCCAGAATGCACAAGTGAGGCAGCAGTTCTCCCCGGGCTCTGCCTATTGCTCCCTGCTCCCTCAGGACACGAGGCTTTTGTCTCATCTCTATATTTCTATAACACCCAACTTATGGGAATCTGTAAATAAAAAGGGTTAAGGAGTCTGCCTCTAGACCAGCAATCGCCTTGGTGTTTTGGGGTTGCCCCTGCTCTGATTTATATCTCAAAGTCCCCCCAAAGCTTCTTGTGTGCCCAGGGGGGCTTGGGAAGCTGACATCTCCTGAGGATATGATACTGGGTTGCTCCCTTCATTGGTTTAATACATTTCTAGGTGTTGATAATGGACTTACTGAACAGGGGGGCCCTGCCCTGGGGCCCCCACAGGCTTCTAGCATGGATGGAATAAGAAGGACATCTCGCGGCTTCCTGCCTGTCATCCCGCAGACAGTGTGGCCTCTGTCATGATCCTCTGCTGTACCTTAGAACTGGCCCAGCTATGGACTGAAATCACTATAAATCATTAGCTAAAACCTGAGCTTTTCTTAACTTGTACGTGTCAGATATTTTGTCCAAGCAATATGAGAGAAATTAAGACATCCAAGACATCTATCGGAGGACTAAAAGTAAGGTGGATGTTTAAACTTATAAAACTTACAGAAAATGACTGGCATGAATGCCCCTCGCTCCAAGCACACTTGTCCCATCACGTCTGCCACTTCCTGCAGCAGTTCTGCAAGTTCTCTTTGGCGCCTTTAGGTGCGCCGTCATGGCGGCCTCCATGTCCTGAATGCATTAGACTTTTAACTTTCACGATCATGTTGCATTTAGAAACCCCACAGTGCCCAAACTGGTGAATAAGGTGCATAAGAATGCACTAAAACATGTTTACTTCCCAGAAATCCCCACCAACATTTTCACTGGATTTAAGACATCAACGCTGCCAGAAAAAGACATTGATGAAAGAGGACATCCGGAACTGCTCCAGAAATTGGCGGGAGTGATGAGATAAGTGCGCTCACATCAAGGGTACACGTTCTGAGGGGAGCGCATGACAATGCGTCTTTCCCCCTTAGCATACTTTCAGCTTGACAACTCACAATCCATTTTCATCGCCCCTCATAAAGCTACACTAGGACAGACACACCCACGCTCGTCTTCGTCTCCTTTCCATCCCAGCTCGCCAAGGTGACAAGCTGGACGTTGCGTCACGTTTTCTTCTCCTCTCCTCTGCCACACTCATGACCTAGCTGCCACGGCCTCCTGCACTGTGGCAGCATTCTTTATGGACCTCTGGCGTCCACCCCTGCTGGGCAGCTCACGATCTGTGCTCCATGCAGAGGAGCCCGTATATTTTCAGGCAAAACAGCCTTCGGCTCTCTCAGATTTAAAACATCTCACTAAAGCTTAAAGGGCATAGGCATCCCTCGCAGCGGGCCAGTGGTGCTCCACGTAGTGCACACAGCCTCAGCCGGCTCTCCAGCCCCGCTCTTCTGCGCATGCCCGCTCTGCTCGCGGCTCCCGAGGCTCCTGGCTTCCTCAGGCCTCTCCTTGTGCCCTGCTGCACTCTGTCTCACACGCTCACCTCTGAACTCCCCATGTGGAATGTTCTATCACTTGCCCACTTCATGAACAAAGACTTTGCTGAGATCACATTCAATATTCTATCACATGGAATACAATATACTACCACCCATCATTACACTATTCAAACTTACATAAATCAATTTAAATATTTAGTTACTTAGGTACAACCCCTGCATTTCAGATGTACATTAGTTGCCTATGGCTAGAGCTACTGCGGTAGGCAGCACAGCTCTAAAACGTTTCCATTATTACAGCAAATTCTGCCAATATATGCTCTTGGGCCCTTTCATGGCCCCATTTGCTGTCCTCAAGTATTTATCACAACAGTCGATTTACATTTATTTCTAATCTTCCCTCTCCAAGCTCCATGAGAAAAAGAACTGTGATATTTTTTTCTTCATAATTCCTAGTAGGTAGCTGGAACTCAATAATACTTACCAAAGGAATAAATGGCCAATAATCAAAATTGTTTTAATAAACAGGTCTATTGGGCCATAATCGACACACTTAATAGTTTATTCATTTAAATGATGCAAATAAAAGGTCTTTAGTGGTCCTGACATGGTGTCACACACATGAAGTCTCAGCTATGCTGGGAGCAAAGGCACAGGCCCATGTCATACAGTATTATGCAATGATTTTTATCTAATTTTAAAACAAACCCACCAAAGCATGGCTCCACTGATAACAGCTACTGATGCCTCTCACGAACACAGCTCCATGCTAACACCTAGTTGTCTACTTTCTATAGCTGTGTAGACTTGCTCATTCTTACATGTTATTACACACGTATATGGTTATTACTCAGGACCTTCTGCCTGCCAGGCAGGTGCTTACACCGCTGAGCTATCTCTGCTGCCTATGTGGTATCACATTTTATGATGAATTCTTTTCCTCGGTGTAAAACTGTGAAGAGTTGGTCTTGCCATGGTATATATCAGAACTTCCTTTTCTTATGGCCAAAGTGACATTTTGTTGTATACATATCTCATTTCTTTTTCTTTTTCAGAACTAGGGATCGAACTCAGGACCTTGCACTTGTCAGGCAGGCACTTGTGCCCCTGAGCTATCTTGCCAGCCCCATATCTCACTTCTCATTTATTCGTTTCTCAGTTGCTGAACAACTGGATTGTTTTATTTGGGACTGCTGTGAATACTACTACTGTAAAAATCTGCTTCCATGCCTTCATGAGAATACATACTTTCATTTTTCTTGACTATGTGTCTAGGAGTAGAATCAGCGGACGGCCCGGCACCTCTGTAGTCCACATGTTGAGAACCTGGCAGACTGTTTTGCAAAGCCGTGCAACCTCTTTAAGTCCCACCAGCGATTTATGTGTGTTCTTATTTCTGCAGGTCATGCTCATGCTGAGATCGTTATTGGGAACATATCAAAGTCACTATTGTGATTCAGATTTCCCTAAGGACAGACAGCGTTAGCCACCCCATTTCACATGCTTACTGACCATGTATTCACCTTCATTAGAGACAGACTTCACTACTGAAATATTTTGATCGTGCTTTCCTTTTTCATTGTTGACTTGTCCGAATTTTTCAAATATTCAGTATGTAAGTTTGCTGTCACATGAATGTTCTGCAAAAGTGAATTTTTAAAATATTCTTAATGGTGCTTTTGACACTCAAATGCTTTACTTTAATACAATCCAATTCATTTTGTTCTCCTTTATTACTTGTCCTTTAGATGTTACCCCTAAAAGACTTTAGCTAACTCAAGATCATGAAGACTCACTTTTATGTTTTCATTAGAGAGTGTTATAAGCTTATATCTAAGTCCCAGATCCATTTTAGTTAAGGTGGGGATTTTGTGTCAAGTGGAAGGTTTAATTTTATTCTTTCATATATGAATATTCAGGTGTTCCAGCACCATTTGTTGAACACTCTATTCATCTCACAATAAGCTGTCTTCATTCTCATCAAAAATCATCGGAGCTACTCACACAGCTATCCTCAAGTTAATATCACACCACCTGCATAACTATGCCTTTGGCATAAGAAGTATTAGTTTTCTCATGTTGTCTCCTTTTCAGGATTGTTTTGGCCCTGTGGGCACCCTGGCCCTTTCCTCTGTGTTGATTCTGCTTCAGTCATGCCAATGACACTGCTCTATAACACAGAGAGGACAAGAGCGAGGAGACAGTTTCCACTCAGCACTGGTTAAACTCTCATGGATGAAACTATGTGTAAGTGGGACTTGGCCCAGTGCCTCAAGCAAACAAGCTCCCTCACTCCTGAGATGAACTTCCTGTTAAGGAAGTTAAGGTTAGCTATCAGTTGCTAAGCAACCTAGTGTTATGCATCACTAACTTCACAAAATCATAAAGGACCGTTTTATTGTGAAAAAATATATACATATACGCAAGAGTTAGAATAAATATACAGTTACTTTCTCTTAGTTCATTGAGAAGAAAAGTTTGTACTAATGTTTAGACAAGAGATTATGCCTACATCTCATCCTCTGAATAACTGCTACAAAGACAACAATGTGCAACGTATTAATTATTGTAACCATCCTACTAACCTGTTTTGAAATTGTTTCATTGCTACTTTATCTTTTTTTCTCATTACAATGAATAAAAATATCCCAAAATTCCTATGGATGGAGGGAATTCATAAATGAAAGAGGAGACGACAGTCCACATCTTTTACTGGAAAAACTAGTCATGTGGGACGAGAGGAGAGAAAAATGGGGAAAAGTTGCTGCTTACCTAGGCATCTGTTATGGTTTATGTCTAGTTGTCCCCCCAAAGCCTCATGAGTCAGGGACAGGGGCTTCTAGAGTTTGAGACTTGATCCATATCCCTGGGATTATGGGTTTAGTACTGTTGGGATTATGGGTCTAAGTACTTCCGGGATTATGTGTGTAGCCTAAGGTGGAGGCTGAGGCGGAGAGCCTGAATGTAATATAAAGAGAGACAGAGAGACCGTCTAGAGCTATTGCTCTCTGCTGCCCTGTTTGGTTGGTTGCCTCTACCACCATTTTGTTGCTGTTCCACCACCATGAACTGGATGCTCTCTGCCCTGTTCCACTCAGCCTTGGGCCAGCCGAATATGGACTGAAACCTCCACAACCTGTGAGCTGAATAAACCTTTCCTTCCTTCATCTTGAGTGTCGGGTATTTGTCCCAGCAACGAGTGAAAAAGGACTAAGACAGCAACCCATGAATAAAGAGAAAACAGATAGGGACATACTTAGAAAAGATTCCTTTCCTAATAATTCCTCTTTGTGAACTCTGTCTTAGTGAATTCTTGTCACTGAGACACAATAGCCAAACACACAACTTCAAGGAGCAGAAGTTTATGTTGGCTCACAGGGAAGTCCATATTCTATTCACTCCAAGGCACAAACCGTGTGATGTAAAGGCCTAGCAGAGGAAAGTCGCTGCTGTGGTAGCTGGGAAGCAGAGAAAAAAGGGAAAATCCAGAGCGAGAAGTAGCCTTGCAGGTCATGCTCGCAGGGTAGGGACCAGGCCCTACCTATGGCTGACCTTCTAAGTGGTCACAGCAGTTGTCACAGCTCCATGATGCATCACTTTCCAAAAAGCCCCCCTGAAACTGTTTAAGAGCTTTGGGGTCATTCTTGCTCTAAGCCATTATGGCCGATTCCCCCACGAATCACTTTCTCTGGGACATACGCAATCTGAGATTTACTCTCTATTGCCCAGCTTGAGGGGGAAAGAAACTATTTAAAGCAGAAATCCATCCCATTCAATATTCCAAAACTAGCCCAAGAAACATGATTAAATACTTGGTAGGAATTCTTTGAGGGCCTTCTCAGGATAGCCAGCCTGTTAAACTGCTACAGACACTGCATCACACTTAGCTTATGATCTTCAAACTGTCATCGCCACTTTAGGCCTTCAAGTTTCGTGGTGGCTTTTGGCCATGTCTACGTAAATTTTTAGACTCTAAAATAAATTACTTGAAGAATATCAGTGTGAAATTAGACTCATGCAAGTTTGTCTAATAGGCCTGCAACCCAATGTATTATTATCCCTATCTGGGTGTTCTCAAATCCACAACACTAAGAATTAAATGTGACCGCATGGCTGCAGCTGAGTGTTTCCAAGGCAAATTTCTCCCAATTCCCATTTTCCCTTTCTGTGTTTTCTATCATTAAATAATAACCATCATGCAAGAAGGGAACATTCAGAATCCTAGGAAAGCTTGTGCACAATGCCAAACCAAAGGCAGACTCATCAGATGTGCCCTATCCGTCATTTTAACATTCTCACAATGCTCTTTTTTATACTGTTGATCCCTTCCAAAGCTTCCATGACAATATCTTAAAAGCAAAATTCAGGAAGCACTTTCCACACGCCAAGTACCTCATTCATTATTGATGGGAGCACAAGATAAAAGCATATTATTTCGACACTCAAAGCAGTATAAATAGCAATGTAATGTAGTAATGGTAGATATCTATAATGAAAATATAAGTGTTATTAAAAGAGAAAACCACATTAGATGGCATAAAAAGTTTAAGAATTGAGTAGTTCTAGCAGTTTGGAATATTTTAGAGGGTTATTTTAAAAGAAGGATACATTGTCTTAGGCATAAAATGAAAGTGTCCACTTCTTTCTGTGTGACTTTTTTTTTTTTTTACTTAATAGCTTTGAATGTACAAGAATGGCATTATATAAATTCGAAGCAGAGCATGGTGGGAAACTTCTATAATGCTAGCACTCAGGAAGCTGAGGCAGATGGGCCACTGTGAATTTGAGATCTGGGCTACATAGTAAGTTCAAGGCCAGCTTGAACTACATAGCAAGGTCTCATCTCAAAAACAAAACCTATTTTAGAGGTCCCTGTGGAACATCCATCTTTTACAAGTCTATTGGCTCACTGTTAATCTAGTTACTATGATCTTGGAAAAGTAAAATTTTTATTGTCTCGCCTATAAAATGACAACAATAATATTAACCTTTGGTACTATTATTGGGATTACTTTAAATAGACTAATACCTGAAAAGACTTTACACAGTGCTTGACGGAGTCAAAGATCAGCTAGGTCCAGGTTGACTCTGTGGCTTTGATTTTGCTTTTAGGACTTTAATCATTAACCTTTCCTTAGAGTACTAAAACTGTGAATACAAATATTAATCAGTTTTAGAAGTTTGTTGTGTTTCATGTAAGAGTAACTTGATGGAAAGCACAAAATGGCTCCGAGCTGGCTTTAATATCAACAGTTGGCTTTTCACATTCCCCAGAGACCTAGGTCTTTGTCTTTGGAGAAGGGATGCAGAAGCACAGAAAGTGAAACTCTGTCACTTGTGAGGCATAGGTCCCCACCGAGGCCTGAGTTGGCCTGTAAATTTGGGACACCTCCAAGGACAAGATAAGGCCCAGCTAAAGACACTTGGCTCCAGCCTCAATTAGCTAGATAAAGACCAGCTGCAGGCATCTCACTCCGGGGTGTAGGCCTTCCTGGAGGTAACATAGCTCTCCTAAATTAACATGATGTGCTACTCAGAGAAGTCCTTAAGCGGATTCCCAAGTCCTACCCAGATTTCTGCATTTTCTTCAGTACACCTCTCTTTTGTCTGATATCATAATAAATATGGGCTGCCTAGAAAAGTTCTTTGTCTTTAACCCCCGAAAATCCCTGCGAGAGGGTTTTTGAACATCCTGGAGCCCTAAAACCACTCATTTATTTCATTTATTTAAGCCTCCACTTTCCACGTATTTGGGAGATTGTAATCAATCTGCAATAACTGGGGGATACTATTAAAGTGATAGTAACTGTGGTATGTTTTACTTCTGCTCCCCCAAGTTCTGGGTGTGGCTGTGTTATTCAGTTTCTCCAGTGAAATATGAACAAATGTAATGGATGACACTTTCATTTAGAACAGTTATTGATATTTCAATCAGGTTTATCCCTCTCAGCTGAACTTTCTGTGGCACTGTGTCTTGATGCCAAGTTTGCATCTGTACTGCAGTAGGGAATACAGCGAGGCTGAGGAAAGGCTGAAGCTCATAGTCTACTTCGTACAAGTAAAATAAACATGAACATTGGTTGCTTCAAAGAAGATACTGGGATAGCAATAATATACCTCAAAATATATTGCAACTTGCTGCCCACTAGTAACTTGATTTTCAGAAATGATTAATGATTCTTATATATTATTAATAAAGGACTTCACGGTCAAGCTATTTCACAGAAATATGTGGCATTATCAAGAAATTAATGTTCTACTCTTCTGAGCATAGGAATATTGAAATAAAACTCACATAGTGAGCCCTGAATATCTGACCCATATAATGAAATGCAAGTTCCCTCTCAGATTTCAAAATTTAGAGTGTGATGTCCCATTCTTGCCAAAGATGCCATCTGCTTGGAAAAGTTAACTCTTGGGTGTGAAACTCACGGAATTTCCCAAACAAACCTGTTGGGAACATTTGGAAGCTAAGAATTAACCTTGGCCAAAATTCAGGGCTCCTCAAAACGCTCCGGAAAACAAAGCAGTTATCAAGGTCAGCGTGTGGATTCCCACATGGCTTGCTCCACACCATTTCACTTCTCTGGGCTTTAGCTTCCCAGACATGAGATGACAGGGATGGGCTCATTATACTCGAGGTCTCTCCTAAAAGCTGTGTTATTTTAGGTAAGAAAATAAAATGCAGACTTTCATTTTTATAAGTTCAACTTTTTACCCTGAAGAAGTTAAACTCATATTGAAGTCTGGAAATATCTCATAATGTAGTCACTAACAAATAGCAAACATATACTACAGATAAACATTATTGTATAAAAAGAAATAAAAGTGTGCAGCTGCTCTCAGAAGTGACCATTTCAAGGACAAATCCAACCCTTTCATCTTTGTATATCTACGTACTATGCTGTAGGGTGCAGAGTAGGTTCTCAAGATTATACATTTAGTCAATAAATGGGTTGATGATCTTATGACAGATACTAGAAATGGATGAAAAAGTGAGAGATTTCCCTGTCACTGTCTGCATATAATGTGTTGTATAACATTTTTCCTTATGAGGAAGAACATTGTGAATATACATTTCAAATGCCTGAATAAATTTTATGCAGAGCACAAAGAAGTAGTAGTCAAGAGAAACTAGTTGCAAAACTGCTGCCATCACTAGTTAGCAGAGCGATTTTGGCAAAACTATTGCACCTGCGGAGCTCAACATTCTCACAAGGGTAAAAAATCATGCAAGTACATACTTGGGGTAGCCAAGGTAAACGTAGCATTCTTTTCCATTCAGTTTTTGAGAGTAGTTTTTAATGTTTAAAATTCTCACATTGACTAACTCTATGTGCTGTTTTCTATAGTCTGAGCAACTACATCGAAGACAGCAAAGTGCAACACAAAAACCGTGTTTGAATACTTTTCATCTTGTTCTTCCAAATGTGTACCATTTCTAATGTCTTATCGATGAATATGCTCTCTTTAAAATAATTTTTAAAAATATAAAAAAGAAGAAAAAAGTTTACTTAAAGCAAGCATTAGTGTTTAATTATTTAATCAATTTTGCATACATATATCTATCTGCTAATATGAACAACAAATTTCATGATGAAAATATGTAATATAACAACCATTGTTAAATTTTTATTCTTGCTTTGAAACTCTGTACCATGTGCAGTGCTGCTTATTACTCTGTGTTCACGCTGTTTCTGCTATTCGTTTTCACTCTTTAAAATTAAATTAAATATTTTTTTAAAAATTTTCTCACCATTAAAATGTGTGTTGACAGTTTATCAAGTCTCTTAAGTAACAGTTTCTTTGAAAACATAATGGGAAGAGACACAAAGAAGTTTCAAGCACTGATATCATAGGTCCTCATAGTTGGTAGCCAGCCAGTGGAGAGCAGCTTACATTTTTGTTAGTTAAAGTTGTTAGATGTAGTGGTCCCAGGAATCCTTCTTGGAGGGTCCTCCATTCATCACATCGCTGTGAAGCTTGCCTCTTCTTAGGGCTCCTAGGCTTTCTGGTCTTCCCCTAGAAAAATTCCCTTTAGTATGTCTCCGCTCTAAAGCAGAACTGGTTTTAATTTTTCTGTTATTTTCCTATGTTACAGTTCTTCTATTAGATGTCTTACCTTCCCAGAATCTAGTAGCCAGGGTGTCATCGGTCACCCCTATTACCTTTTACTCTCTATGGTGTGATGTCACATAGACCCAGCATGACAACGAGCTGATCACTTCGCAGTTTAGGTGCACTTTACTTTGTGATTTTTCTCTTGTTTCTGTACATTTGGGCAATATTTCAGGTGTTCCTTGACAAATACCCCAAACTCAACAACTCATAAATCAATAGGAAATCTTGTATCTTTTTTCATCTCTGCAAAAGACACGAAGCACCTGGTATCTACTCCCAAAACATTGCAGTCATCTTTGATCATGTTTTGCTCTCACAATCTACATCCAAGCCAGCCATAAAACTATGTCTGAATATTCAGCGCCTCTTTTCCCTTTCTCCCTTATTATTGCAAAAGCCATTTACCTGGTGACCCAGTTTGTACACTTATTCTACCTCCAGGATTTTGTCTATCATGGAAAACCATCTTTTAAGAACACGAGCCAGATTCTCTAGTAACTTCAAGCAGACTAAGTACAAAGTCCTCAGAATGCCTGCAACCCAACCTTACTGGCTTCCTGGGCAGGAATCTGGCCTGTTGAGCCTGCCCTCGTTTGGACTTTTCACAAGTCCTGTTCCTTTTGTCTGGGTTTCCTAACCTTACGGTTACTTCTTCAGACCTAGCAAGGTGCCTCAGAAGCCAGCACTCTGGAGAAAGCTTCCCTCCCCGTCAACTTTGCAAAACTCTCCCCCTTGTCTTTTTTCCTTTGGCTTTCTTGTTTCCTGTAGAAATGTTGTTACTAATTTTTATTTTACTTTTCTCAAATGTTCATAATGTACAGATATTATTTTAGAAAGAAAAATAAACACTCAGATAAGCTTTAACAATTTGAAATAATTGAGAGCCTGACAGCCAATTCTGAGAGTTTCTTACAGAGACAAAATTAGGGTCTGAATAAGGAGACAAATAATTATCTCTTATCAGATTATAAAAACTATGATTTGGGGTTGAAAAACTCTGATCTGTAGAACTAAAAGCACCCTTAATTAATTTTCTTTGTTTTCTCATATTTAAATTTTGTTATCAACATACAAAAAGTACGTACATCTTTGTATATCTCAGATTGAACTAGTTAATATTTGCCTTATAAACTTATCTGTCATGTGCATGTTAGTGTTGTTGAAAGTCTATGCTAGCAATTTTCAAGTAGTTAACTTATGTCTCTCGTATAAGGAAGGGAAAAGAGGAGGAAAGAGAGAGAGAAAAGAAGATGAAGGAGGTGTCAGGAAGAATACAGGGCAGAGCAGGAGACATTCTACTCCTCCTGATGGCACAAATCAGGAGTGGAGGTATGGAAAGGCATCAAACTGTCACTTAGCTCATGAGAGACAGTGCGCGTGTTTATGTGCGTGTAGGTGGACACGCAGGCTTGCAGGGGGGAGATCGCTCCATGTTCTGTAACATTTTCTTAACTACAGAGTGGACCATCCATTACAGTCAGTGTTTTAAATAATAATGAAAGACCATTGTCTTTCTGGAAGGTAGAATAAGGAAACATTTCAAAATAAGCATACTTTGCAAATAGTGCTTTATGGAAAAATTCTGAAAGACAAAGTTGAGAATATCCCAAACCACTACCCAAATTTTATTACTGTTATTATTTCGTAGTTTGACTAAACCATGTAGAAAGAATGAGTTTAGAAATGTCAAAATTTAGAAGAAGTCTGAAGCTGATTTTCTTTTTGTCTGTAATTCTGTCTGTTGTTCAGTGTAGTCTACAATGCCAATAACAAAAGAGCCATTCATTGTGTCAAATCTCCTAACCAACAATTTGAATTTGAACGGTGACTGTTGAAGCTTCAGCCACCTGCGTCCTCCACACTGATAGCCTGCACTCTGGCTAAAGGTACAAAATCCAGAAATTCACCCCTCCCATTCCTTCTCCAAGTTTTCTTACATCTCCAAAATCTACATTGAGTAGATGTAATATTACCTGTATCATTTTATTTAATTTGTAGCTGTTATCTCTAGGCAGAATGACCTAATCTGAATGTATTTGTCATAGGTAGAAATAAATTTCCTCACCCATTATGTCTTTGATTACTTTTGTTGTTTTATAGAAAGAATAAAACCAAATTTCATAACAAAATAATAGGTAAACAGGAAAAGTCAACACATTCCATATTGTTTTCCTCAAAGTAGTTTCCCAGATTAGAAGATGTGGACATAATATTTTTTGAAACAATATTAACAAAAACTTTTCTTTGCCACGAACTAAAAGAAATTAGTAGTATGTTTTTCCTCATATTAGAATCATGGAAAACTTTTTGAATAGAAACAGTAACACAGTGTCAGTTGAAAACAGGATAGAAATTTAAATATTCATTCCCATTTCAATCCTATGATAAGGACCCAGTGGAGTGTTGAAATTTGGGATCCCACGCACCTACCTGGTTCTTTGAATTTAAATTTTAGCAATTAAGTTTCATTGCATCTATGTTAAAATATTAAACTTTAGCATGTAATGAATGAATATGGTCATTATATTGTCTATTCCTGTGCTGATTCACAACTAGTGGGTAACCTGTGACCCGCAGCTGATGGGTGTTACACAGGGCTGGCTCTGCAGGGTTCACTTGAGGATTGTGGCCAACAATATTAAAAGGAGAATTGGAGAGGAAGAATTGAAGTTATTGGTTCTCCTGAAGGCTCCAAGATGAGTGATTGGTGGAAGCTAAAATCTGCATCAGCAGCATGGAAAATTGTCATGTGAGCTTTACTGATATGAACTCAGCTCTTCTCATCACTAAAAGATCTTAGGACTTGGTGTCACTTGGAATAGCTGCCATTCACTTTGAGGAAGCTCTAGTCCTTAGTTTGAACATCACTTCCTGGCTCCAAAGGGGAACATGGTGCACTACTCAGTCTCATGGAGAAGCTTGTCATGCTGGCTTCCCTGATAAGGTGTTATGGTTTGTATCTAGTTGACCCCCCAAAGCCTCCTGTAGTCATGGGGCAGGGACTTCTAGAGTTTGAGATTAACTCGTGACCTACTGGGATTATGGGTGATCCAAGGATTGCGTTATGGGTTTAAGTACTGCTGGGATTATGGGTGTGGCCTGAGGTGGATGGCCTGAGGCTGAGAGCCTGAATATAAGACAGACAGACAGACAGACAGACAGACAGACAGACAGAGAAACAGACATCCCTTGTGTTACCTCTCTGTGTTGCCTTGGTTGCCATCATTGCTGCTCAGCCACCATGAATTGCTGCTCTCTGCCACAGGCCAGCCTGCCTTGGAACCACCTGAATATGGACTGAAACCTCCAGTAATGGTGAGCTAAATAAACCTTTCCTTCCTTCATTTTGGGTGTCTGATATTTGTCCCAGCAATGAGCAAAGAGTAACTAAGACATCTGGACTTTGCTGTTCTCATCACTGGAGGAGCTTGGGAGTTTCCTGTTGCTGAGGAAACGCATGAATTATCGACAGAAGTTTTAAAAATTCTGAATAACCCAATCCCAGTTATTAAAATTTAAAATGTAATTTAAAACTTAATGGTAAGGGCTGGGCAACTATCTCAGCAAATTAAAACCTCAGGGTCCAGAGGTTTGATCTCCAGGCCTACCATGCTAGCCCCCTGAGGTGCACTGAGATGCCAACTGAGACTGGGCATGGTGGCATGTGCCAGTAATCGCAGCTCAAAAAAAAAAACCCTTATTAATAAAGAAAAATATATACTGCATATACTTCGCTCTCAATGGGAGAGCATTGAAAGTAGCCCTCCTTGGGTTAGAGACATCAGGGTCCCGTGAATCACTGGGCCAAAGCTTTAACATTCACCTCTGGGGAGAAGTAGGACTGAATCTGGGCTCTTCCATCGTTTTCCCACTTACCTCGAGATGCTGCTATCCCAATACAACTTACACTTATTTTTGAGAATCTAAGCAACAAAACGGGAAGAAATAAATCGTTCTAAATCTACTCTCATGGGATTGTCCAGAAAGAGCTAAGTCAGAAAATACATTTAGAGGAGAATATCTACTTTTCACAGATAAAATTCTGAGCACACCAAGGATCATCATCTAATGGGTCTCACAGGAATCACACATCTTATCCACCACAAGGACTGATGGGTATTTTCAAGAACACAGGTAACAACAATAGAGAAACGATT
This sequence comes from Myocastor coypus, assembly GCA_004027025.1. Lineage (NCBI taxonomy): Eukaryota > Metazoa > Chordata > Mammalia > Rodentia > Myocastoridae > Myocastor > Myocastor coypus. The sequence continues at coordinate 570 of PVJA010001280.1, read as the reverse complement.
AAGGGAATTGCCCAGCACCTCCAGCTGACTGATGCGGCTGCTCAGTAAGATACAGGGTCATCTTCTCAATCACTGACTATCTCCACCTCATGCTGGGGATGACCTCCTAGCCTCCTTCCTCTGACTTCTTACAAGAAAGCATTCTTCACAAATCCATATAGCTCAGACTTCTTCGCTAAAGGCAGTCCTAGACAATCAAGTATATTCTGCAGAAAGCACTCCTTAGGTAGATTTTCATGTTCGTGGGCACTATATAGTGTGACCTAGAAGGCAGCCTAGCGAGGGTATGGCACAGCAGACTAGACTGGGCCACTTGCTTTCTTGCTCAGTAGTTCTGTCCTTCCCAAGTGGTTTTCCACCACTGACCCCAGTGGAAAGGATAAATGATCTGGAAATCGCTGCTTTACTCCTTCCTTTTCCAAAAGCACTCAACATGAAATCATTCTTATCTTAAATCTTCCTTTCAGTTCTAATTCAATTAGAAAACTAAATTATTGTGGTTGGTTTAATTTTTTCTTTTTTTTTTTTTTTTTTTTTTTTTTTTTTTTTTTTTTTTTTTTTTTTTTTTTT